>NQII01000166.1:569257-604714 GCA_002778355.1 Clitarchus hookeri
TTTTCTTTTATTTTTATGCCTGCTAGTATCAGCGTTTCGAGAGTGTATTTTTTTCGGTCTGACGTAATGTATAGTTTTAGTTGCGTGTGCAATATGCAGCGGTCGGTGGGAGTTTATAACTATTTACCTTTACATTTTTTTTAAATATCTTATCATCAATATATATTAGTGACATAGACTCTTGCATGACTACTGATTTACATACACTGTGTTTAGTAGCAAGCAAAGGGACACAACCTTTACAAGTCGTTTAATGAAACGTTACATTAACTTCGGTGATATAGATGTATACATTTTTTCATTCTATGTCTGGTTGTTAAGGGCTACCCATGTTAGCGATGACTTGAGCTGCCGACCCTTGTGTAGGACTGACGATGATCGTTTATCTTATCATATAAGTATTTTTTTTTTA
Source organism: Clitarchus hookeri (assembly GCA_002778355.1). NCBI lineage: Eukaryota > Metazoa > Arthropoda > Insecta > Phasmatodea > Phasmatidae > Clitarchus > Clitarchus hookeri. The sequence continues at coordinate 569,670 of NQII01000166.1, forward strand.
CAGTTATCACGACTATGTGTCACATGTATGAATCACATTTGTATGTATTTTTTGCTTTTTACATACCTTAGTTTGTAGTAAGTTATCCATCCTGAATTTTATTTACATATATTCTTTCATATATATTTTAGTCTTTCAACCAAGTCATTGAAGTCTTCACAAAATAAGCAGCTAGACTTTCCCGTCACTCTTCACAGAAGGTTCACAATACATGCCTGCATGTATGTTCTTCCATGATGAGTAGGTTGTTAGATACCTCTGAGTCAGGGTACTAGGTTTGAATCTGTGTTTCTACGCATAGGTAAGTGTTCTGCACGTTGGAATTCAGTCATGTCGGCTGAAGGCTATCGTGTCCCTAGCAGGGATTTTGTGACCTTGGAGCCTTACATGACACACTCTCTGCTAGTGATCTGTGTTATCCGTTGAACTTGCCAAGACCTGCACGGTGCTCACATCGGCAACTGACTATCTGAGCTGTCTCACATATTCCGTGGCATATGACAACAGTCGCAGTCTACTAATCCTTGTGTAGGACTAACGATAATTGTTTATATTATCATAAACATATTTTTTTTACAGTTACTGCGACTATGTGTCATGTATGTATCATATTTGTATAGATCTTACTGTTTTGCATATCTTAGTTTGTTGTAAGTTGTCCATCCTGAATTTTATTTACATATATATGCTTTTCATATTTATTTGGTTCAGAAATTATAGCTAACTATGCTTAGGACATGTGTATATATATATATACGTATGTAGTCATTTTTGTTGTCGGTAGTGAGAGCTACTGTACATATTGCTCAAGCGAACCATCGATAGGGACCAGAGTTTGAGACTTGACACTATACAAAAAAACTATTAATTATATTTCAGACTTGTGACAAAATCTTGGTTTTTTTCTCAGTGGTGGAGGTGAACTTAATATTAGCGAGGTTTAAGATAAATGAATAACACATAAATAATTTACATTCTTTTACCTTTATTTACAGAGTTGACATAATATGAATAAATAAATATTTGATACATACTCGCCATATTCTTCATTCAAGCGAAACATTTATGCTGTCTGTTTTGGAAGAAAAACAATATCTGCTGTGAACATTTAAGGCATCCTTATTCAAATATATACTGCACGGTAGTTATCACATGGGTAGGTCTTATAGAAGGTAGCAAATTTGCAGTTCCTATCTTCATGACATTTGGTCCAGCTGTTATTCCTGAATGTCTTGCCACAATACTTGCACTTGCTTCCTGATGAATGACAAACATAGTGTTTGCATGTGTTGTTATGTCTATACATGCTATCGCTTCGGATAAACATCACATCACAGTTATCATAGTGGAACGCTTTGTATGCTGGGCTGAACATGCAATGGCAACTTTCATGCCGGCGTGAACTATAACGTGTGCTAAAAGTATTTCCACAGTATTTACATTGATGTCGTATTGCTTGCATCGACTCTTCAGGATCCCTTGCTGTTGACCATGTTGTAGACGGTAAATCTTCAGCTAATGGTTCCGTCTTCATATTATAGCAGGGTACACGATTGTAGTAGTTATGATGACATAGTAATGCCTGTAGTAGCTCTTCAGAATACTTTACTGTTGACGACGATGTTACCAATGGTAAGTCTTTATACCTTGATTCAATCTTCATATTGTAGTAAAAGACTGCTTTCCACCACTATGCTCGACAATGGAATGCTCTTAATTTTACGTGACGCTTGCTTTTATATATATATATATATATTAGACACAAACGGTCCACATATCATGTCCATTTGTATTGCTTGTCTCGGCTTGCTTCAGTGAACGACTGCTGGTTTATGATAGGCTACCAGCTTCACTAGTGCCGAGACACTTTCGAGAGCCTCGCGTAGCACGTTGTGTCACTTTATCGTTATGTACAGTGGTGTCCTTTATGTTAGGCTGCCATCTTTGTTTGCGACGAGTAGCTTTCGAGAACGTCTCGTAACATGTTTGGTCTCTTTATTGTTTTGTGCGGTAATGTTCTTGATGATAAGCCGTTGATGACGAGACACTTTCGAGAGCGTCGCGTAACATGTTAGTCTCCTTTATTGTTGTGTATGGACAGCTTCCTTTATGTTAGGCTGGCGATGATGTGACACTTTCGAGAGCCGCACGTTACATGTTAGGCTTCTTTATCGATGTGCGCAGCAGCGTTCTTTATGATAGGCTGTCATGACAAGGCACTTTTGTGAGCCTCGCGTAATGTGTTAGGTTCCTTTATCATTGTGTTATTTATGATAGGTTGTCCATGACGAAACTCTTTCGTGAGCCTCGCGTTACATGTTAGGCTTCTGTATCGTTATGTTTAGTGATGTCCTTTATGTTAGGCTGTCAGCTTTGTTAGTGACCAGACGTTTTCAAGATCTTTGTGTAACATGTTAGGTACCTTTATCGTTGTGCGCGGCAGTGTTATTTATGATAGACTAATGATGAGACACTTTCGAGAGCCTCGCGTAACATGTTAGGTTCCTTTATCGTTGTGTCAGGTAGCGTCCTTTATGATAGACGACTAGCTTCACCAGTGCCGAGACACTTTCGAGAGCCTTGCATACCATGGTAGACTCCCTTATCGTTGTGTATGGTAGCTTCCTGTAGGATAGGCTACCAGCTTCGGCAGTGCCGAAACATTTTTGAGAACCTTGCGTAATGTGTTAGGCTCCTTTATCGTTGTGTATGGTTAGGAAGACTCTGGGATAACCTGTGTATATATGTACGTGCGTGTTAATGTATGTGTATATGTGTGCGAGAATGCGTACAAGTGTCCATCAGCATCCTTTATGTTAGGCTTCGGGCTTTGTCGCAGTGTTCGGCAGCATCCTTTATGTTAGGCTGTACGCATCATTGAAGTGTACTTCAGCATCCTTTATGTTATGCCTCGCGCTTCTTCGTAGTGTTCGGCGCCAACCTTTATGTTATGCTGTGCGTGTTGTTGAAGTGTACTGCAGCGTCCTTTATGTTATTCTGCATGCCACGGCGACATCCTTTATTTTATGCCTCGTGTCACGGCGACGTTCTTTATGTTATGTCAAGCATTACCGCGACGTTCTTTATGTTATTTTGCACGCATCATTGAAGAGTTTGGCAGCATCCTTTATGTTATGCCTCACCCTTCATCGCAGTGGCGTCATCCTTTATGTTAGGCCGCGTGCGCGTTGTTAAAGTGTACGGCGACTTTCTTTATGTTATGCCTTGCGTCACGTCGACGTCCTTTATGTTGCGTCATGCATCACGGCGACATCCTTTGTTACACCACGCACCACGGTGATGTCCTTTATGTTATTCCATGCTCGTCGTTGAAGTTTTTGGCAGCATCCTTTATGTTATGCCACGCGCTTCGTTGGAGTGTTCGTCGTTATCCTTTATGTTAGGTGATGCGCATCGTTAAAGTGTACGGTGACATTCTTTATGTTACATCACGCGCCACGGCTACGTCCTTTATGTTATGCCTCGCGTCAGGCGACATCCTTTATGTTATGTGAAGCGTTACAACGATGTTCTTTATGTTATGCCGCGTATGTCGTTGAAGTGTTTGGCAGCGTCCTTTGTGTTATGCTGCGCGCTTCATCGCAGTGTTCGAGATACTTTCAAGAGCCTCGCGTAACATGTTAGGCTCCTTTATCGCGGTGCATGGTACCGATTATTATGATAGGTTGTGGGGGTGTCAGGGAAGACTCGGAGAAAACCCTCTTGCCTATTTTATGAATTTTCTGGTTGTACCTTAAACAGTTTGGGAATTATGGCCTACTATGCTTATAATTTTTCAAAAGGGCTTAAATGACGCCGTGATAATTTTCGTTGTCTGGGGTGATGCATATGTTTTGGTGACTATATCTTATACGATTCGGAAATTAGGGTCAACTGTACTTATACTCTGTGAGAATTTTTATGCCAGGGGGCAATGAACACAAACATTCTTCGGCTAATGTGAATGGTACTGTCTTATCAGTTTAGAGAGCCTCGCGTAGCTCATTAGTTAAAAAAAAATTAAATAAAAATTTTTACAAAATATTTTTTTAAAAAATGTTCAAAACATTGTGAGAGCCTTGCTTAGCCAATCAGAGACGAGGACACTTTGAGAGCCTCGGGTAGCCAATCTGAGCTTACGTCGGGATGAATGTGTAAGCAGGAACAATCCGTGATGATGTCATTGGCTCCCGCAGGAGACTCCACAGTTCGTCCCTCGTCCCCTGCTAGGTGTCAGGTGACGCAGAATCCCCGTTTTCTATCAACTCATACAACTGTTACATTGTTATTATTTACACAATATGCTTAACTACTGCCATTTCAAATAGTGAAACAAACAGTTAAGTTTCATTTAATTTGAAAAACTTTTACATTCCTATTTTAGCAGATAATTTATTTTTTATTAGCATTTTAAGTTTGTGACCATATATCTCACCTTGATGTCTTATGCATGGGCACGGTTGTCAGAACTGCCAACATGATTTTCACATTCACTCATTATCTGATAAGGGCTTTCATATATGGAACATGGTTGATTTTGTTGGTTTGTGATGTTACCACACAGTCGCTTTCATAAATTAAAGAGAATTCTTTCATGAGAGAAACTATAGCTTAGATTTTAGTTAAAGCTTATATATAAAGTGTGTGGTATGATTATGGTGTATGCACAGAATAGGAATCTGGGATGCAATTCAATTACTCACTACTATTTTGACAGTCTCATATATTTAGAAATATCACAAAATCTAAAGTTGCAGTGGCATCTATCTAAGTCAGGCTCTGTTATGGAGTATGTTTGTAACAGGTATATTAGCATGAAAATATATACATGTTGGTTTCAACTGGACTTTTAATTACAGTAGAACCTTACTAAAACGACCCCTCATGGTTTCCAGAAATAAGGTCATTATGACATGTCAATTGCAATAGATACTTTGGAGAATTTTAGGCAGATTTTGGCCCACACCCAACCCCTATCGAAATTTTCAATTTTTTGCGTGAAGTTCATGTTTAGTCCACTATCGCAAAAATTACGCATTTTTTTTTAAATTAACTATATTTATTTTCATAGGCAGGCATTTTAAGAAGACAAAAAAATTACACCCAATAGGCTTACTTAGCCTTCCCTTGTTTCCCAAAACGTCTGGTGGTGTGAGGATTTATTGATCATTGTAAGTCTGTTGTCAGTTGTCTCTGGCATAAATTTAACATGATTTTTGCATAAAGTAGTAATTTAATTCAGTAGTAAGGGTTCTTCAAAATAAAATGATACCACAGAATAATATCTGCGACCTCATTTATCGCCAATCAATTACCAAAACGGTAACGTTGAACACAGTTTACTTTTTTCCTGGTGAAAATTCAATGTTTGGTTGCCTCTTGCAAAATGATCTGAGGATATTTCATCAAAATATTAATTTATATTAATAAAGAGACGTCTTCCAAATAAAATGATACCACAGAAAGGTATCTGCAACCTCAATTTTCGTCAATCAATTAAAAAAATGTTAACACTGAACTTAGCCTACTTTTCTCCGAGCGAAAATTCAAAGTTTGGTGTCCTCTTGCAGAAAAATCTTAGGAAATTTCGTTGACATATTCATTTATATTAATAAACAGGCATCTATATCATAAAATGGTATCTGTGACCATCTTTGTCACCAATCAATTACAAAAACGTTAACATTTTCGAAGCGAAAATTCATTGTTTGGTGACCTCTTGCATGGAAATATTAATTTATATTAATAAATAGATTTTTTCCAAATAAAATAATGCAACAGAAGCGTATCTGTAACCTCCAATGTCGCCAAACAAGTGTAAAAACCAAAGCTGTAATGTTTTTTACCGCACACGAACACTAGTTTCCGAAACCCAGGTTACCAAATCTCAGGTTTCAACTGATTATATAAAGGCACTGTTATGATGGTGTGGGAAGGCCTTAAAACTACGACCTGCCTGAACGCACTATCTCATGTATTCACATATAACTGTAACCAGGTCAGCTGGCGGCGGAATTCAGCAATCGGGTTGTGCAATTGCCGAAACCCGATGTTAGTCACAACAGAACCCCCAACCCCCGACGAAGATTGAGAGCGCGGACTGACCAGCGAAGATGTTCCAGAGGAGGGCCAAAAGACCATGTGCCAGCTGCTGTAGTCTGCCTAGATAATCAGTCTTTGGCATTTTGCAAGGTGGGAAAGATAGTGTTATAAATTTAATAAACTTTAAAGGGTTGACTTAGGTTCACCTTAAATTTATAAATCAATAGGGGATTTGTAAATGATGGCTCAGATCTTCTCAGTAATTGAAATAAAGACTAATTCCCTTTTAGCATTAAATTATTCTTCAGTTATTAGTAATTAATTATTGCAGGGTGGCCAAGCTTCGGGAAAACCAGGAAAAGTCAGGGAATTTTCTTGGTCAGGGAAAAGTCAGAGGATTTCCCAAAAATAAAGGGAATTTTTGAGGCAGTAATAGTTTGATTTTGTGTATGCATTATTATTTTTTTTATTTTGCTTACGAGTAATATCTTTTCCAAAATTCGTGATGATAAAATTATTTTTTTTCTGATATTGTATTGGCTGTGCAGTTAAAAACATTCTCCAGAACATATGTCGATACGACTTCAGTTGATATATCAATACACCAGTTGAATCATCGATCATTCAATTCCAGTTTTGTTAGGCACATTCTTTGACTTATGTGTTTCCATAAGATAAAACCTTTTTTAAAACTTGATATTTGTTGTTTTAACAATAGTTGATTAACATAATTTTTTATTTTACTTGAGAAATAATGTATTTTGCAATGAGAATGATCTAGTAATGCTAACCAGCAAGCATTTTTTTCTGTGATTCCATAGTGGAAAGTGTCTGAATTTTGTCAGAGCTGTAGCAAAATTTCTTTGTTTTGTCTTGGCAACTTTGATTAATGCACCACCAGTTGCTTGTTACAAATTATTATGCTATGCATATATTAGCGCATTACGGTTTTGTGGTAATTTTGGTTGGAAAATTTATGTTAAGTATCTATAAACAGAACAGTTTATATAATTATTATGAGAAGTGCGCATATTTGACTTTGATGCTGCCTTTTTTGTATCAATTTACTAAGTATGCTATTTAAAATGGCGGACGATACACCTATTGTGCGGTTTTTTAACTGGCATTTGCAGTGTTTTAAGTTCATGCAAAGTATAAAAACTTTTGAAATAAAATAATAGTACTAGTTGCAAATGGTGATATGATTGCAATATATGCAATATATGGGTATTTAACGAAATGGGACTAGTGCTCAAGAGACACCCATTTTGACTGAAGTACTTGCCCAGGTGGTCAACTTTTTGTTTCACACATGAGCACTGGAAATTTTCAGTTCTCTGTCGAAGTTGGGATGTGACCAGAAGGGTGCAATATGTGCTCTGCTGACCTGAGGAGTGTTTCCAGGTAGTAGTGGCAATTTTGGGTGCGTTAGACTGTTGCCATGGGTCCTTAAAGCTACACGCTATGGAAGTGTACCACGAGGGCACTTTCCATTCTTTATCTTCGTGGTGTAGGCCACAAGTTTATGGTCTACAAATGAACACCCAAAATACATTTTTCAGTGATAGTGCAAAATAAATTTGTATTATTCATGTACTTTCTCAATTGCTTTTACCAATAAAGAATTCTAGCTCCATTTTAGTGCTTAAATTAGCCTCGAGTGTTGAAGCAGTTAGTGTGAAATATACTAGTGGGTACAGCTACCAAAGTTTTTTCTTTAAGAGTTTTTTATAATTCACGTAAATCATAATACCAGTGTAATTTAAATTGAGCTATTAGTGTTCCTCTTTTTTTATTTTTCCTTTTCTGCATATTTCTTTCCCTTTCCTTTTCCTCATACACTCATTTAGGCTACTCATGGTGTACTGTAAAGCTACAATTACAAACACAAATTAGACCTAATTTAACAAAATTGTACTTGAAACATTAAAAATGTGTATTTTTTACAAATTGGTTTTTGAGTGGCAAGTTCTCTTTACAAACTTCATCTTGATGAACATCATGTGGTTCACAGTAGAAGAGTTATGCTTGAAAATCTTTGCTTTGTGTAGTTTGGTAAGAAGAATAATTGAATGATTGAAGGTGAAGAAATAGGTATTCTGTAAAACAAATTTAAATTCATTAAGAATGTATATCATTTTTAATATGCATATATGTCAATGGTGTATAACTTTGATGTTTGCCCTAAAAATCTATTATTCTGATGGTAATGAAATTATTTGTAATGTCACTTTTGAAAGCTCTGGAAGTTTCTAATTTCAGCCCATTGATAGTGCATCCTTTCACTTCTCTGCAATGACATTGCCATGTGACTTCCAACAGCACAGATGTTAACTGCATATACACATTAATTAAAAAATTAAAAGTAATATCTAACCATTACTTTAAAATAAGAGCACATTCATTTCAATAAATAATTTATAGTGTGTCAATATTGTTTGATTTTTGCATTTGTTTTGATGCATAATGCTTCCTAGGATATATATATTTTTTTTAAATTTGAATTTGCTTTATTTAAGAGCGCTTGGAACCATTTTGGTTGAGTTTTCTTGCTGCCCAATATTCCTTCATGAGTTGTGACTGTCTTTGTTTTCTTTCCTCCATGAAGGTATAGTTGTTTTTCCTTCTGATTTTGGGTTCAAATTTTGCAGTGTCGACCAATCTTCTGAAGGTTTCACGGTCTCTCGTGTTTTCTTCTGTAATTGAAAGTGATTTTAGGTCGTTTCTGACTTCTTGTAGCCAATTGGTGGGTGTTTTTAGACTGTTGTTGTGATCGAAAATCTTTTTGGTTAGTCTGTAATTGTCCATTCGTTGTAGGTGGCCATAGAGTTTTAGCCATTTTTTTCTAATGTTCTCTGTAATTGGTTCTACTTTGGTATAAAGTTCGTTGTTGCTTTTGCATCTGTATGTTCCGTCTTCTGTTCTTCTTGGGCCTAGAATTTTCCTGAGGATCCGTCTCTCTTTTTTCTCGAGTTCTTCTCGTTGTCCTACCTTTTTTAATGTCAAGGTTTCTGCACCGTATGTTGCTTGTGGCCTAATTACTGTTTGATAGTGTCTGATTTTGGCTTGCCATGAGATCGTCTTCTTGTTATAGCAATCTTGAGTGGTTCTGTACGCGTTCTCCATTTTTTGTGTTCGGTTTGTGATGGCAACATTGTCTAGACCGTTGGTCTGTATCCATTCGCCTAGGTACTTGAATTTATTGACCCGTTTGATTTTGCCGAATTCTGTGATGATGTGTTTTCCTGTTGGTCTGTGTTCCATATATTCTGTTTTCTTGTAGGAGATTTGGAGACCGGTTTTTGTGGCAATTTTGTGGAGTGTTTCAATTGCGACTTTGGCGTCGGTTGTGTTTTCTGATAGGATGGCAATGTCGTCTGCGAAAGCGAGGCATCTGACCTCAAATTTCTTCTGGCCTCTCCCAAAGGTCAGACCCTGGATTCCGAGTTGTTTCAGTTCTTTCTCCCACTCTTTTACGATTTTGTCCAGGACTAGGTTGAATAGGATCGGGGAGAGTCCGTCGCCTTGTCTGACACCTGTTTTGATTTTAAATTCTTCGATTAGATATATATACTTTTTTTTCGACTTTGCATTATCGCGTGCCCAGAAGGAGATCAACACTTACTAGGCCGGTCCATCATCGCCACTTGGGAAACACCAGATACCAAAGGGCCACGCTATAATGAAAGGACATCTTACAATGGCCTGGAGACGTGCTACTCTACTCTGGAACCACCTACTGAGTCGTGGTCAGGACCAGTTCTGTGCGGGCTTTGAGCAAAAATGGGAGGGCCCCTATACCATTATCGTAAAACCTCCACTGCAAGGTCAGAAAAGCNAAGAACCAACCACTGTTGACGAAGTCCTAACCAGACAATGGAAGCACAATCCTACGAGGAAGATCCCCTCCCGGGGCCAAGTAAGACAGACTGGAAGGAGCCAGCCCCACGAAGTAAGCCACAAGCAGCAGAACCCTACCTCAGATACATGGATACAGGTTCAACTCATGAAGCAACAACCGAAGGGCGGTCAACCGCTACCTTCATCCCCACAGAGGCCTGCCGAGCACCTCTGGGGGGCTATGTCAATACGGACCATGCCGTCCTCTCCTTCCAGATACCAGCACAAAGAGACCCAATCAGTGCGAGGAAGCTCCAGAGCTAGCTGGTCACAGCTCTCATAGCCATCACCCCTGATGGTGAGCCCCAGTGAATGCCGATTTGATCTTGCTGACCCGGGGAAAAAGTCGAAGTCGTGGGAACAAAACCCCCGCAGGCGAGGCTCAAGACGATATCCAGCCCTTGTCTCTGCCGGCTACGGTCGAAGAAGCAAATGAGCCCAACGGAGATGCAGCACCGATGGGATCTGGTCCTTCAGGCAAGGCCCAGACTGGTTCGAAACCCCTGCCTCCCCTTAACCAGGACGAAGCCGATGAGCTCAGCTTAAGGGAGATACTCCAGAAATGAGAGTTGCCGCACCAATCTCCAGAACCAAGCTGGCAAGTACCAGGAAACCACATGGCTACCTACACATATAAATTCATGTGGCTCTTCCCCCAACCTGCAGCCTTGTGTCAACGAAAGAAGCGGGAACTATACTAGGGAGGAAGGGACAGGACTACAAAGCCCCACATAGCAGTGTAAATAGTGAGAGAGAGAGAGAGGGGGGGAGCTCACTTTAGCCTAGGCAAACAGTATAAACAATAAATTAGGATAATTCATCTGGGATTATCACAGTGACAAAAAGAGATGTCATAATTAAGTGCTAAGAAATCAGAACATCGTAAAACGGTATGCCGATAAAGCTGAAACTTTCACAGTCACAGGTGTAAAGGTTTTAACTATGTTTCAAAAGACCTACCCAACTGCGGTGACATTAACCGCATCATAATGGAATGCCCGCAACCCCACAACGGAAGTAGGGCACCATGCATAATAAATAAGGTAGTAAGTTGCAGGTGGATGTCTTCCAAGTTGAATGACTAAATATGGCCAAAAATAATTGTATGTAATTTGTTAATATTGCGTGCAGTGTTTTTTTTAACAAAGTAGGTGACCCGACCCGCACATATTTTTATAGAATAGTAAATATTAAGTTGAACTGTAACTCGCATAGTAATCTGGTATGTAAACAGAGAGAAGGGAGAAGTACCCCACTTAGGTTAGAGCTTAGTGTCATATGTCCTAATTTCCCCTGCTGTGAGACCAGTTAGGAGAGGATTGAGAGCAGCCCACTTGAATAGTCTCCCTCAGCACTATGGCAAGGGATAACCAAGAGGCACAGAAGAGTGGCCACACCAGAACTGACGAGATGATTCTCAGCCGTTGCAAGAAGGGGGGGGGGATTAATGCATAACACTTCCTAGCATATATATATATATATTTTTTTTCTACTTTGCATTATTATGCACTCGGAAGGAGATAAAACCCCGACTGGACGCCTGCAAGGCCAGCCCATCATCGCCCCTCAAAAAAAAGTCAGATACCAAAGGGCTGTGCCATAACAAAAGAAAGTCGCATCACCGCCACCGGCATGCAAAAATGTGCCCCAATGAGTGGCGGATACAACCCGCACAGCCACCAAACCACTCGTGCCACCACCTCGCCGAGTGGTGGCAGCAGAGTCGCTGCCAGACCCGAACCCGAGGGATGATGGTCGAAGATAACCGAAGTGCCCGAGACACGAAGGAACCTCTCAGCCTGGGGTATATATAGGCTGATGCCTGGCAGAAATGCTGTTTATTCCAGTAGCATCGGTCGTGCTAAGGTTTTCTACTACAGCCACAGTCCTCCTGATGACTCTCCCTAGAGCTTCCAAAGTTCTACCAGCACTTGCAACCTCCAACGCCTTCACTACCAGTGCAGCCGAAGAATCGTTATTACCCCCTGAAACTTGATGTTAAGTTCACCACACTCTACATGTACACCACACATGGTACCTCAAGTCCCTTCGAGAATAACGGCCATAATTAGGGTTTAGTTGTTTTCATGGCTACTTAATTGTTGCCCTCTTCCAGCCAACAGCCATCTTCATTTGTCTTGCCCCTTTATGTTGAACACCTAGTGTGTATTGAGGTAGGAGAGAGTGCGGGTCACCATGTTCTATTTTCGTGAGAATAAAACATGTATTCCATCTAACTTTTGTTTCCCTTGCTCAGAAGTGAATGTGTGCAATTTCCCCAACATGGTGTCATCCAGAAAGGGAGCGGCAGGGAACCACGTAATTGGCAACTGTTTACCAAACTAGAGTAGGACTGTGGATAGCCCCTAACAAGGACTTCATGTACATCACAACACAGATTCGATGGTCACCCATACTGTGAACCTGGTACCTCTGTACTACAAACATACGTACGGTAGAGCCACAACCACTAGACACGACGAAGCATCTGGGACAACCAAGTCAGCTAAACCACTCCCTCCAGAGTGTTCACTCACCAGTGACGAGGCTTGACCCAGGAACTTCTGGGTTACACACTTGCTAAGGGATTGTTGCCTGCCACCCTCAACAGGGGCGAACATTAGAACCTTCTTGCTCATGACGTTCACCCACCGACGAGGAAGCAGGAAATACCCCTGGATTGCAACTGCTGTCCTCGTATCTCTTCGCTGCCTTAATAATCAGTCCATACCAGCCTCTATCTGCTTGAGCCCACAGGAAAGAACACAGGCCACCTAACTCCTAGTGAAGTCTCACTTCACTACCCTCCCTGCCAACCTCTTTGCCCACCCGATTAGGATTACCAGAGCTGCTCAGCCAGCAGTAGAGTTTCTACGCCGTGGGATCACACTCCCACTTGGGGTGATACAGCCCGCCGAGCAGACCATCAAGACGTCACCTGACGTGATGTCAGCATCGGCCAATCCCGTTTCTACCAGCGCACAGACCCGACCGCGCCAGGAACAGCATTCCCAGCCCCCAGCTCCAGCCGAGGCCTGAGGGATCGGGCCATCGATTTCCCCAGAGTGCCAATACCACTGGTAAGCCAGCCATCTAACGCATTCCCGACACCCGGAGGCATCACCTTGCCCTTACAGACTTTATGTCCTGCCGGCGACCAACTCGCCCGGCTCTATTTAAGGGACCAGTGCGTGGCTGTCGTTCCCTGTTCGTCACACATCAGTTTTTATATGTAGGTATAACTGCCTTTCTAGTCAACTTTTCTCAGGTCATAACAAAATCCGTTTTGTTTTATGCTGTCAGTTGAGATTTGCAGTAAAGTTGAGCAAGATTTTCCTTTTCTTTCTATATAAAAATGCAATTTGAAACATTCTTCTTTAAATGTATAAATAGTGCAACCATTTTCCTGCTGTCTGCGAAAGTCACAATTGTAGATGATTCTATGTTATTATGTCTTCATACAGAAGAAATTGTTAGTGACTTAAGAATTTACAAGTAAAATCAATGGAAAATGTTGCTTGTTTTAATGCTTTTAAGTTAAGTTTGGAGTATAATTTTACAAAATCTTACTTTCACTGTATATTCATTAAGATTGTAAACATATTTGCAGGCAGCCTATATCAAAATATGGACTGATATAGTTCGATTTATTGCTCAAATACCTTATAAATGTGTATTTCAAAGGGTAGCGGCCAGAATTACAGCGCACAAGAAAACATGCTCACCCAGTTTTATGCAAAGCATTTGTTAGTGAAATTTTAAAAGTTTTTTCTCAATTTTGTTGTTCTTTTGGAGCTATTGTTTATTACAACAATCATTCGCATATGGCATTTTTATTTTGAAGCTGCGAAGTGGCCAAGTTGTAATGTGCACAGCAGGTTTGTGCTCTGTTTTTGGAACTGCCTATGCTTGCGCTAAACGAAATGATATCTCTTATGCGAATTTTAGCATTTGAGAGTAGCACTCATCAGACTTTTTCCAGGCACTGTTTTACTGTTCGCCTCTTGCTGCAGGACGGAATGACTAAGCGGGTTTGCACCCCTGGAGCTACTTGCTAGAAGTCAGCATATTCAAAGGCTTGTTTTAGCTGATAGCAACACAATTGTTTGTCGATATAGGGAATAAAATGATTGACATTAGTTCTTCCTCCAAGTTACAAAAATAAATTTTGTTCAAAAAACCACCAGAGAAAAGGTCTCAAGATACCCACGCCAGTGATGTAGATCTTAACGGTGGTGTTATTAGGGAGGTCAGGATGAGCCACGATGCCAGATGTGATCCTCCAACCCCTCCAAGCACCCCAAACGCTCTAGCAGCAATGCCAAACATGGAAGGAAGAGCACCACGATGCAGCAAACGTTATTGAAAACTAAATTTTGGGAAATGCACTTTTAGAGTGATTTAGCATTTTTTTTCCCCCGGTTGGGAGCAAACACAGGACTGAAAAAGTTGTACTGAAAAGGGGTGAGGGGGGTACCCTACCTTCTTCACTTGCCATCCCCCCTTCCCCTTCTGCAATTTGAACACTGGATGTGTATTATTATTATTATATAGGTTATAAGCTGTTTTGTGCAAGCCAATTTTTGCTGTGCAGGAAGGGTGAAATGACATAGCCAGTAGTCTAGACATGCAGTGACACCGGAGCTAGCTGCCTAGAATTGAAAGCTGTTTTAAATTTAATTAAAATGCTAAGTGCAAGTGAGCATGTAAAAATCTAGAAAAAAAATAATTATCAGTTTTAAACTTGCTTGCTGAGGCATGCAGGATGTACACATTTCATAGCATATACACACACAAATAATATGAACTAAAAAACTAATTATTAATTAGTGAAAATTGTCATGTTTCACAGAATGTTAGCTGGGAGGATGAGGAGGTAACATAAAAGGCATACAATGACTTTGGTATGTTTTCGAGGAACAATTACGAGCTGGAAGTGACTCAATATAACATTGCTGATTGCTTAAGTGGAAAATAGCAAAGTTGCTTATCTGACTACCAGCTTGGCTTCGTTCCCCTGTTTCTCTGCATTGCCTTGATGGGGTTTTGCAGAAGATACTATATGTAGGTGACTTGTGTGCCTATGATCATGCACATTCAAACTGTAAAGGACTTTTGAAGTCCCGATGCTGGTGATTTGCCCATGGCATTTGATATGTTCACACATCAATAAAACGAGATACAAAAACACTTTATACTAGGTGGTTCTAAGATTCAGTTCTTGTTAGCAGATATGAAATGGCCGGAACCAAAATGAATACGACTCGGCTTGGCCTTACTGTTTTATTGCCTTAACACACTAGTCACTTTACGAAGTTGATGGACTTTGTATTCATTATGTGAGCCCGACACATAGTCGCCACCCTGAATGGCGGATCATACGAACAGCCGACATACTACCTCACAGGTGTGCTGAGTGGCCCAGCACTACTACAATCTATGCCAGAGAAACATCGACTATTTTTAAGCTCTTAAATGTAATAAATGTGTTTTACAGCACATTCGAAAGTATCTCATTTTAAGGAAATGCTACTTTTTTTTTTTTTTAGTTCTAGTAATGTAGTATACTACATCAGAAAGCAAAATATTAGTGTGACACGATTCAGGCAGCCCAGAGGACACGTGATGGTATTTCCAGAGGGCACCAGTTAACCTAATTGATAGTGCCGCCCCGGTTTAGCACAAGACCCTTAAACCCCAACTAGAGTACAACTATTGTTAATAGTTGTGTACCAGCACTTGGCTAGTTTTGAGAACAGATTTTGTTAAATAATTGCATCTTGAGATGAGTTTTTACGATTCAATAGTCAACTCTTTAGACTGCCGCTTATTAATAGTCGCTGAAAGAAGGATCAAGAGCCGCAGCAATCTCGTTTCACTTAATTGATGTCCGCAGGCCACTTGAATTTGTGCAATGTTTTATGTTATATTTAATAAATTTGGTTACAGTTGAGTATGAAAATGGTTTGCCTTGTAGTGTGTGTGAAAATATATAAGTTTTTTGCTATAAATGTAATGATAACTTTAATTATAACGAAGTATGTATTTCACTACTGTTACACAAGTACATTTGCGGAACTTTTATCCCAAAAATGTTGCCTTGTCTAGCAGTAATTAATTAATGTTTTTTTTTTTAGTTGTAAGTATAATTTACAACACTGATTTGATAATTATTTCTAATGCCGCATATACTCAGTAAAGTATAGTAATGTTTGCACAATATAATGTTTTATGTTTCCAAAATATATTACAATAATACCTATATTTAAATTAATTTGCTCTCTGAATGTTATTGCATCATAGTGCAATGATATTCCACCCTTATCGTTGTTATAAAACATGCCAAACAGTATAACTCGTTGAACTATAAACGAAATATATTCTGTTACTGTCGAAATGTTGAAAAATGAGTCAGTCTGTTTTAAGCTTTTTTGCTGCGGCTTTTCGTTAGTGATGAGCAGAATCGAGTGTTTCCAGGAATCAAATACTCTGTATTTGAATACTTACAAGAATTGAGAACTTTCACTCGCAGTCTATTCGAATACGTAATTTGAATGCCCCCTCCCCACAACCCTCAGGGTTTTTACAAAATGGCAACCCTTCGCCCTAATAAAAAAAAAGCCAGCCAAACCAACTGTTTCAATTTGCTTTTTGATACTGAAAACACTATGGCCATGTTCCACTTGATACTGACAGTGCTGGCCAGTAGCATACCAAAAGAAACACTTTCAGTAAAAATCTGCACTCAGTAGTGGACCAGGCGGAACACTCGTCAGCGAAGTTTTCAGCAGTAATAATGGCACCTGATATGCGTGGTGAAGCAGTGGTAGGCCAAAACGTGTTGTCAAGAGTGATGGATATTTTATTCTATTCATCTTCGATTTATGACGAAATCGAAGAATGTTAAAATATACTTTCCACCTGCATTTTCTGCAGATAACAACGTAACTTGCTCGTTATCCATCGCTACCATGTTGCGTCGTCTGATTTTACTGAAACTGCCAGCCCTGCATGTCAGTCTGCTGTCAGTACTAAATAGAACGCGGCGAATCTTCTGTATTCTAGACGACTATATATAAACAACAATATCAAATAAAACACATTTTTAAACAAAAAACTGAAGTAAAGTCTTTTTCTCACATTTTTTTAGTTTGCTTCCCTAATTAATTTTGTTAGCATAGCTGTATAAAATTTTACAAAACTACGAAAGTCTAGTTTTTAAGTGGACTTGAATCACAAAAAACTAACACTTTTAAAAAGTGTCTTTTAAAATAATTTATTATCTGCTGTGTTTGTTTTAAATATATTATTTTTAATAAGTAAAGTAATTACATGAGATTTGCGTATTCGATGTGAAGTAATGAGATCTCGCATACTCTTAAACCAAAAATGTGTGAGAAGTGAGAACTGCCTAGAATGGCGACGTAACATTTGCATGAGAAACCGAGTACTACTAATGTGCGTGAGTAACCAGTACCGAATGAATCGCTCCGATAAAAGTATTCTAATATATTCTGTACCATATAAGAAGGCCACTTTTTGACAGCTCGGCGAAATTAGCGCCACTGTTTACATCTGACTACGTATCCTTCCGCCATCAGCTGGTCCGTCACGTCGGGGCTGTAATTTGTATCAACATGCTGTCCGCTAATCCACTTCTCATTGCACTGTAATGCTAAACAAATTTTAAGATATTTTAAGACTGACATCTGTCTAAAAATATAAGTAGGTTATAAAAGTAAAAATATAAAATGTTAGATATTATTTGATAACTCTTTTTTAATTTGTCCGAGATAGTGGATTTGGTTTACCATTTTCGAGACGGTCTGTTGTATCTATTATTACACTTTGGAGTTTATAGGTAATATATTCGAGTTGGAAATATGTGACGTGGAATAACGTTAGAATTGCTTAAAAACTATTCACGCGTGTCTACGGAATCAAGGAGATGGGTTTCGAGAGAACAATATAGCGTATAATTTACGTAGAAGAACGATTACCGGCCGAATATAAATGACTTGTACTCCAAATAGTTGTATATGAAATATATGTTACTTTAAAAATTATGCAGAGCTCGTGGAAAAATATAACTATTGGCAAATGTTTGTAAATTCGTTATATATCACGCAGGAAAGAGATTCATTTCTGGCAGGTAATAGCTCGCAGAATATCCGATAGATAGCGCGCAGCACGTCACGACGAAGTTTTGAGTAACTCTCTTTATGGTCAAAAGATGGCGTATATTTTAAAATTGATAATTCTTATGTTACGGGCTGAAAATACATTTAAAATTCGTGTCGTTTCGTCAAATTATTAGAAAAAATAATTCAACAATATTATATAATATTTCTGTATGCTTTTGGAATTAATATCATGGACGTGTTGAAAGCAAGGTTTGAGGTGGATTATAAGACGTGAAAAAGCTTTCTGAAGTTAGCACAACTTCAGAAAACTTTTCCACGTCGTATCGTTCTATTGTACATTTCATTTTGATCACCTAATCATAACTACATTATCACGAAGTTTAGTTTTTAACACTAACAACCACTGTTTTGTGATCACATAAAATAAAATGTATTAATTAAACTTGGAACTCTTTCTTATCGCGTATTTTCTGCTTGTCTGATGTGCGTTGGCAGTGCACTCAGAATAGCCAACATAATATTAACTTTTGTTCGTTCGTGCATCAGCTGATACAGGATTTTCTAAATGACACTTTGTTTGTTTCGTATTAGTCAATTGCCACTCACTGACTGTCAGAAAGTGGCCTTCTTATACGGTATGGACCATACTTTGGCCACCATCCGAGAAAATAAAATACAATAGAGGGGCGGCACAGTCAAATCCAGGCAAATATTAAAAAAATAAATAAAAAAAATAAAAATACGAAGCAATATCTCGGAAGTCAACACTTTCTACACCAAAAAGTGCAATTATTTAATAATAGTGAACATATTGCATAAATGTATTATTTAACACAAATAGACCTCAAAAAAACATGGGAATACTTTCAATTCTGGAAGTACTATTAAACAAACAATATATAAGCGAAAAACCTTTAAGCCATGGTTAACATTTGGTACTAAACAACCAACAATAATATGCTGCTATCTCTGTACGTTCCAAAGAAAGTTTTCGAATATAATAGATTAAATTGACAATATTCTTTATTATCAAATATTGCAAGAATCGAATTAGCTTAATAATTTGGGTTGTTCGTTTCAAAATTGCTTTCCCTGTAAAGGATTGTGAAGGGAATTATGTAATTGAATTATTCAAATACCTATCTGTATTTTGCAGGTTTATTTACAACTATCAACGAATAACTGCACAGACAATGCAAAGTATCCTTAAGCATTTACTAACCTGAAAAATTGGGTGTTATTTTTTCGGAAAATATGTGTTTTTTTTTGTCAAAATAAATGTTATTTTCTTGTTACAAAAATGCAGGTTTCAGGATGAGAACTGCCCCATTTTTTCATAACCCCTTTAAAAAAACATACATAATTTAAGAAATATCACTTTATTCTTAAAACCTTAAATTGGGAGTGTTATCCCATTGAAAGGCAGTGGTTTTTTTTTTAACAATTATTTTCTTCTAAATATACCTGACTCCCAGAGAAAATACAGTAATGTTTTTAAGACAAAACCACTAGTTTCCTTTATCAACAGATAACATTGAAAAACATTTAACATTTTCTTACTTAAGATTTTGTGATTTCAGACACATGGAACAACGGTCTCAATGCTCAGGCAAGGGCATACTGTTTCATGAAGAGACTAATGTAAACATTTCATACACAATTATAAAAGCACTGTTTAAAAATAATAATAAAAAGGGTCTTGTACGAACAAAATTTTTTTTTAGTGAAATCTACCTTTATGCTTTTAACTATCTGAACTTTCAATAACATATTTTTTCGTTAGGCCCCCTAACAAAACTTTTATTTGTTCAAAACTTGTCAGTTTTTACCTTACATATTTACAGACAATATGTATGATAAAAAAAAATACTGTTAGCTGGAATAATGCGAGATTAAAACACGTGATAGTTCAATTTACAAATATATTCTACATAAATAAATGAATAAATACACATTTTTAAATGTAAACAAACTCAGTGAACTAGGTGGATTGAATACCATTGATAACGTGGTGCTTGATAGATGTGAAAACTACAATAGCGGAGTTTCGTAGTGAGCAAATAAAGTTATGAAGTGCCATGCCTTAGAATTGTAACCCAAAGTGACGCATCATTACTTGCGGTCATGTTATTTAAGTAAATCTTGATTTCGTTTATGGTGATAAATCGAAGAAATCTACTGAACATCTCTGCATGCAATCGTATTTGGATATGCAAAATCACTCAAAATACGTCGTAAGAAGCAACTATGTGACATGAAACAATAATTAGCAAAAATACTACAGGATTCTGTACAATTCGTGAATAACATCTAAAATTCTCAAAAATAGTAATGTTTCGTTTTTATGTGAAAATTTAGCATTTGATAAATTTTCAGGTTTCTAGGGAGCAGTGATGAAAATTTCATCTTAACTCGTGCGCTAATTTACATTCTGATTCCATGTCAAATATTCTTAAGCCGTGTGTATTCCATGGTCGTCAAGGCCTTGTAACAATTCCCGCTACCTTAACAGTAACACTTATGTTTGGTGATTATATTTTTGAATTGTGTATGTCATACAAATGATGGAACGAGTGTATTGTTCAAAGAAAGATACAAAGTGTGATCCACGAATTATTGACACTTAGGCATTCGAATTTTTAACACGCAAAAATAACTAGTTGTGGCAAGGAAGACTGCAGACGTTTGGTAAACAGTAAGACGAGTATTCCTAACCTCAACCACAAACCGTGATGTAGACATTCATTTTGTCTAGGTGTGTTTTTTTTTTTTTTTTGCCATTATTAGTTAGCAAAGCAACAAAACATCATTGTGTAACACTCATTCCGCGAACATAGCTTTACTTTCAAGTAGATGTCAGTGTAAGTTTTCAAAATAGCTTTATTTGAAGTAAAGTGGAGAAAAAAAATCGCTCTATTCACACTAAAATGCTAAATTTTGCGTAATTTTTTGTTTTAACGCAAATGCAAGTTTTCCAGATCTCTAGCAATCACCAACCCAAAATTCGCAGCTGTCGTAATGACTGCAACTAAGTTTCAATGAAACGCACTTTGCAAATAATATTAAAGTATGGAAGTAGTCCGAAACATTACTGTGCAGCTCACCAGTTAGAGTTGTACAAACAAAATACAGTAAAATTCACTGAAGACAACCGTTACAGAAACTAATGCAGCTTCTCCGAAACATGGGCGATGGCAACACGGAAGTTAGATTTTTGCTTTTAACATACATAGTTAGAAACACTTAAAGTATATAACCAAATATCTCGATAAAATTTGTTTCTTAAAAATGTCACTTCAAATAAAAATTACATGTTTATAAGTTGTTTCTTTTATCCAATAAAAAGAAACACTGGCAATCAAGGCAGCATCTGGAGTGCTATCTCTGAGAATTTCAACGAACTTGGGAATACTATCGCCCTACTAATTTTCACCCTCCTGCTATTAAATGTCAACCAGACATTTAAGAATAAGAATGGAACCATAGCCTGAAGATAAGGTAGACCGATCCTGCTGGCTGCATACAACCTATCTCATTGTTCCAAACATGAAATGTTTTTCTGCCAAAAGTCTTGCAGAAACCGCATGGTTTGGATGTTAGGATACAAAACTGTTTGTAAAAAAATGTTTTAAAATTTTATGTAAACATTTTGTAATGAAGTTTGATTAAATTTAAATTGGGAAAAGTGTTTTGTTCATTAATAGTGCTTGTAATTTTAAAATAAAGATATAAACAACATGGCGTGGACCACTCCTGCATGATCTGGCATGGCCACTGTTGTCACGTCAACGGCCCACAGTCACTGCGTGCATATTTAATGAGGTGTATAGTAGCAAGGCTAGGGTATTTAAAGTGTTCTATACAATTTTCCGAGTGTACTTGTGTGTATAATCAAGCCAATTAGTGATGTGGGAAATAATTAGTCTTTCTTTCAACCTGACAATTCCAGTTGATGAGAGCCCCAGAACTTAGCGGACCAAAATTTCCCACATGCTCTGCAAGGTACCAAATAATCATGTTTGTGCGTGAATTAGTGCTTAAATAATAACTCTCCACAGGATTAAGAAAACTAGCTCAGAATGTTTTAGTGTTTAATGTGTGTGTGTTTTAAGTTAATGAGGTCAGTTAATTAAATGATCTCGCGGAGTTGTGAGATCTCTCAACAAGGACGCTGGTGACCCGCGCCATCTCCGGTAGTCTGATTCCACGGGTCTTAGGTGCTGCACATGCGTCGCATCGCGGGGGACTTTCATACTTTGTTCGGAACATTTAACTGCAATAGATTAACTTACTGAAACTTTTATTTAGTTTACCGATCCTTCCCCTCGTTCGCAGCACCCATCCATCTGCACGATGTATCGACCCTGGAGGTTTAATTACTCTTGTAAGTTTTCGCCCCATTGTACAGTAACGGCCACTGACACACCTTGTGAGTCAGGTCCGCTTTAATTTGTATTGCCTACGTGTAATTGTGTACACTATTCGGCAATATAATTTACTTAGTTAATCGTAAATTGTAAGTTCTCATGTTGTATTTTGGGTCCTGGCCCTATACAGGAATTCACCGACGCCTCAGGGAGGCATCCTTCTTTTATACTAAGGTGTGCTGTGGAGCCTGAATACCCCGGCTATATATTATGTTGTCCTGTAAATTTATACTGTGTGTGTCAGGGGATACAGTGACATGGTCGTTCGGCCCACAATCCTGACAACTGTGATTTCGTGCTCACCCAGTGAGCTGGCACCCATTCTATTCTAAATAGGAATATTGTGTAATATTCTGACTTTTTCTTAAAATAGTCGCTGGACGACGTCCATATCACTAACCCCCGACCGTTCAGGTAATGTTTATGTATACTGTCTTTGTACCCCCAAATCCAATATTTTTAAGTTACTTTTGGTAAAAATTAAGACACTGCCATAGAGCAGCATTAATTTTTTTAGGTTATATTACACTGCGATACTAGTGCTCATCGTGCATGTAATTTTCTTTGATATCTACTCGACATGGGGGTATACCNTTTTTTTGACCCTCTTCCTCCATCATTGATTTCCACTCTGCTCTTATGTCATAGTTTTTAACGATTTAGCTAGTTTATTTAAGTCCAAACACAGATCGCCCTCCATCTATTCAATGCCCTGGTATCGCCTGATCGTGTTGCATGAAGTTTTTTTCGATGAATTAGATTGCCACACTTGTCCAGCGGACGTGAAGCCATGATGTGTCTCCTTGTTATTTGTGTCGTCGCCTGAGCCGTCGAGCATTAGGGCAATTAAAACAGTGAGTCGTGGACAAAGTTTGTGTGTTAGGTAGGCTATTTTTAATGTTTTAATGTTTGGTATGGCTTAACTGTGTTTGTCTGGTAAGCAGTATTGTTAATGTTTTTTTCATTATATTTATGGTATCGGACGCCAGTCCAAATTTGATTTCGGTTATAAATAAATCCTTGTGTTCCTGTTGTTACCTGTTTTAACATTTTGTGCATTGTTGGCTTGCTGCCTAATCATAAATTATTTTATAAAATAATTATGGTGTCTACCACTCTCGCATTGTGTTGTTGTCTACATTTTTAATTGTGCTCATTCAATAGCTTTTTATTCGGTAGGAGCTTTGACGGGTCGTTAGACTGCATCAACCGAAATTTGAATCTTTTACATAGTATTTTTTAAATAATTATGGTCTAATGAAATCTGGCATCAGTTCGACATCGGTAACGATGTGTGTGATATGAATTTGGTGACTGTAGCTTCGGGGGATAGGAAATGGCGGGCAACTACGGTTATACGAGTAATTTAAGATATAATTGAACTGGTCATGCTACTCATCGTCTCCGCTGATGCCTATGCTATGCATTTAGTGGCTATAGCTTTTGCGAATGGGAAATGGTGGTCAACTATGCTTAAATGAGGGCTAAAGGCGTACTTCAGCCTGCAGTCCTTTTCGTCGATGGGTTGTCTAAAATATGAATTTGGTGACTATATCTTAAACAGTTCGAAAATTACAGCCGACTATGCTTATACAAGGGCTTATGGCATAATTGTATCTACCGTCCTATTCGTCATCAGGGGTGATGCCTGTGTTATGAATTTGATGTCTATATCTTAAACAGTTCGGAAATAGAAGCCAACTATGTTCATAAGTTGGCTTAGGGCATATTTGACCCTGCGGACATTTTCGTCGTCCAGGATGATTATGTTATGAATTTGGTGACTGTTTCTTAAGCAGTTCGGAAATTACAGCGAACTATGCTTATAAGTGGGCTTAGGTCATACTTGACCCTGCGGTCACTTTCGACGTCGGGGGTGATACTTATGTTATGAATTTGGTGACTATAGCTTAGGTGGATGGGAAATAGTGGCGAACTGTGCTTAAGGCATCCTTGGTCCTACCTCCATGATGCTATGCTCTAGCTGACACGAATGGTAGGTTTGTGTTGGGAATCTAAGATGGCGGGGGATGAAGGCAAAATGGTTGGATGATTGACCTGTATGTGATTAGCATAAGTGTAATTAGTATATGCAGAATTAGCGCATATGTGTATGTGTGATTTATATTGGTGTCCTTACCATATGCATACCCGGTATAGGTCGTAGAAGATATGCTTGTAACAAGGTAGTACATTAAGTTACATGGCAGGGCAATGAACTTGAACATTCATCAGGCAAGATGGATGGTGCTGACATGGAAGAATAGAGCATGATGTACTTGTACATAATTGTATAATCCGGCTGGCATTTGCTAAATTTTCGCTGTATTCTGCAGGATTTTGCAAGTTCCAGCTGCATTGTGCAATACACATTTTTTGTGAGAAATTTGAGGGAGGAAAGAGAAATTTTAGGCATTTTGAGGGTAAAAGAGGCTATTTTTTAGGGGGGAAAGGAAAAAAAAAAAGAAAATTTTGAGGTCAAGGTCAAAAGTTAAGGTCCATCCTAGCACCCGGCTCCCCACTCCCCTGTGCCAGAACTCTCATTATATATATATATACTGTTGTACGTGTTAATAATAAATTGCCCGAAATATGTGTTTACTGATTGTATTGAATAAAGTTCGTTACACTTCCTCTGACAGTGTTTTAATGTGAGGAGGGTAAAACATATGAAAAAAAGCTTTTTTTATTTATTGTTAAAGTATGGATGTGTTGTGAGACAGTGAGAAATTTCGACGAAGCTTAACAATTGTATTCAGCATTAGTGAGAGTAAAGTGAGGTGCAGGTGGAAGAGAGACCGATTGCAATGGTTGTGCAAAACTGAAGTACACCGAGGAAAAACACCAGTCAATGGCAACGCCGGCCATCTTTACCATATGCGAAGATCCTGGCCGATCCCAGAAGGAACTGAACCTGGTTCGCCGCAGTGGAAAGCGAGTGATCAAACTACCCTAACACTCGACTTTGGGATTCTTGTAAAAATAAATGTAATCCATTGCCATGCCAGTGTAACATCACATATTTTAGAAGTACTATTGATAAACCACATAATATCGGAGGCGTGCTCAGAAAACGTAAAGCGAGTCTACCACGCCTTCAGGCCGTGTGGACTGATTGTCTCTAACTGTGGTGTGATTACAATCACTTGCTATTTGGACATCTTCATGGTTGGTGGGCCTCTACCGAGAAGAATAGGTTTTTCCTGCGGTTATTACAACGCATTTGTTTTTGCTCCTATTTTTCGGTTTTGGCTGTGGGTTATATTTTGGCCACATTGCCATTATAAAAGTAGTTGCAATACGCTACAGTACACACGCTACACTTTTTTGTTTGAAAGAAACAAACCTTACATGTTGTCCACGGTCATGTCATGGCGGGTGATTGTTGGAACAACTTGCCGACCGTAGTCCTGGTTGAAATATTTTCTTATTTGACGCACAAGGATCGCATTAAAGCTTCAGCAGTATGTAAACAGTGGAGATCGGCCTTATACCACCCTAGTTTCTGGAAGAGTAGACCCATTCATTTCAATGTCAATTCAAAAGATCTTTCGAGTATTCCTCGGACACGGTTCTTATCTAACTTTTTCGCCAAGAGTTTGCATCATGTCACTGTCAGCTTCGATTGGAGTTCGGGAACGTCCGTTAAAGAGGCTTCAAAAGTACTTACGAAGCTTGGGTGCAACAATATTCTCCGTACTTTAGTTTTGAGACCTTGGTACAATCGCAGTGATCACCCTGAAAGAAAATTTGGTCTTGCAGAGCGATATACCATTATTGAGAGGTGAATATTATAAATTGTTATAATCCACACATTGTTATAATCGTTGATTGTAGTTAATACCTGGGATTTGTTCCCGCTATGATGGTACTTCGCTTTGAGGTTATTAATTCGAGTGTGCCGTATGTTGTTAAACCGTATGCAACTGACTTATTTCAGGAGAAAACAACAAAGTGAGATAAAATGTGTGGTCAGAGTGGGTTGTGAATAGTTACTATAAATGTTTCAACACAGTTTTTTTTTTTGCATTTGCACCCTCTTTGTATTAGTATAATATTAAGGATCATACCTGCAGATTTAAGTACATGGGTTTAAGGGGTAGGTCTAAGTTATTGGGTGCTATTTTTCGGTAAATGTAAATAATAGCGGTTTTCTGAAAGGAAAAAAAATCCTGAAAAGTAGTATTTTTCGACACTAACAATTACTCAGAACACGAATTTACTAGCGGCATTAACGTACTAGACTCACCACCAAAATGATAGTGGGGAGGGCTATGAAGATGAGGGAAATTATGGGGTGAAATCACTAAAAAATACGAAAACACCTCAATTTAACATTTGTCCACCCAATTTCGTAATTGTGCCCTCTTAGCCTAACCCCATGATGAGTGAATCACTATTTTACATTTTTAATCTAACCGAAGATTGTAGGGTTTTAATCTAACCTACGATTTTATTCTAATCTAGGATTTTAGGGTTTTAAAGTAACAGTAAAACATACTGGAAGTATATGAATTGACTTGCCTAGGTAGGCGGTGGGTACAATTTTTACTGTCCTCGGCCAATTCAACTACTGTCGTGCATGACTTGCACCTTACCTCACTCGACAAAACACCATGATCTACTAAAATGTCCAAGTAACACCCGCCACATACACGACTGTCACGCACAGAAGCAATCCTACTGGCACCCTCCATTCTTAAATCACAAGCCTTAGCATGGTCGGATTCGAACGTCACAACTCACGCGCGCAATAACACACACCCACTTGCCCTGAACCGCACTGTCTCGTACCTAAACTGCACCTAACATATGGTAAAGTCTACACATCCACAGCCAGTAAGGTGATGGCTGATTCACATTTATTTACGTTACTGCAGCATTACAGGACTAAACAACATGGCATCAGACTTAAACAAAGAGGCCAAACTCCTCGTATATTATCTTTTTTATTTTCGGCGTTTTTCTTATTTTATCATTACACCGTCCTAAATATGAAACAGGTAAGGTGTGCAAAAGCCATTTATGTAACTTTTGTGGGTCTACCATGTCTCCTTTGAAAAAGCTGCTATCCTTTACATTTACCGTTTGTGCAAATCTGCATCACTGTGTCTCCGAAGTGTGAACAAGTGCAGAGAGCCTTTCAATTTACTTGCTTTATATGTATTTACTTGCCTCATACATACTTGATAAATAGACCTATCTATGAAGCAGGTAAATTGGTGCTAATTTTACAGTGGTGTAGATAGTTTTAAACTGTAAACAAAAAAGGTAATTATCTAGTTTAGGGGCTTTTCTGAAAAACACAATAAAAATTTAAAATTATGATATATTTATACTCTACTAATGATGCAGAACACGAATATACTAGGGGCATCACTTTAAAATAAGTGCAACATATTTTAAAAAATTGAACAAGTTTGTGAGATGACTGTTTCTGACAGTTTGTTTACGTTTATGAACGAAACGTTTTATGCCAACAAAAGTTGTTTTAATGAATTCAGCATAGCTTACCTAGTTGATATTGAAGCGGCCGTAGTGTTAAAATAAGTAGAACATATTAAAAAAAACTTGCGAAATATGTTTGTTTGTTTCTATTAACGTCAGAGGAATTATACCAGCCCCCTACCTAGGTGAGTCAATTTACATTCTTTTGGTGTGTTTTACGGTTCCTTTAAATCCCTGCAATCCTACATTCGTATTTTAGTGTAAAACCCAAACATCCTAGGTTAGTGTAAAACCCAAACATCCTAGGTTAGTATAAAACCCAAACATCCTAGGTTAGTGTAAAACCCTACTATCCTAGGTTAGTTTAAAACCCTAACATCATAGGTTAGTGTAAAACCCAACAATCCTAGGTTAGTTTAAAAATGTAAAATAGTGATTCGCCCATCGTGGGGTTAGGTTTTGTTAGGTTAGGTGGGCACATATTACGAAATTAGTCGGACGTTAATGCCCCTAGTATATTCGTGTTCTGCATCATTAGTAGAGTAGAAATATATCATAATTTTAAATTTTTATTGTGTTTTTCAGAAAAGCCCCTAAACTAGATAATTACCACAAAAAAGGTACTCATTTTGACAGAAAGCAGTATGAAGCAGTATGAACATCAAAGACACCATTCTGAGAAAATGGTTCATTCAACTCAATAGTTGTTGCATTGGTAGGTAATTTTCCAGAAAAATTTTACAATATTGTCATACTGATCCATAATTGGCTGGGTGCATTGTTCTAGTCCTTTCATGGTTACTTCCAACTTTCTGAAGCCCTGCTAAAGTTCTATTTTCACTAAATTTCTCCGCCTTGTGCAAACAAAGCTTAGTAAATTGCACCAGAGGATCAACTCACCACATCCGTGCAAATGAACCATTTCTTACTAGGCATTACCAACACACCTCTATTCATATTAGATACAAAAAACTATTATAATGTATAAGTAAAATATAAATGAAAGTGTAATGCAATCAAAAACAAAGTAATATAATGTTAACACAAGTTAAAACACTTGAGATAGATGGCATATTGAGGATACTACACATGTCATATATGGGGAAATATTTCAAAGGTTTTATTCAAAAAGTGTGAAGAAACTGCAAATACACTATACATTTGCAGTACATACAATGAATCACAACAGTGGTTACTATTGTAGGGCCTACTGTTTTACTGTATAGTTATTACGATCAGGAAAATTTTGTGGTAAAAGTTGTAAAAACTGTTAATATCACAAAAAAATATATAAAGGTATGAAAAATGTTTAAAAAATAACTTCAAATGGCACCAGAAAAGTTAATTTATGCTAAATCTGCACCACACTGCTTTCCAGAACATGAGCAATAGAACATAAGGCATGCTAATTTACCTGCCTCATGTTTTACCAACTACGTATGTACACAGCTGGTAAAAATTTATAAAGCCAATACATTTGTGTGCCATTCACAATCCCCATAGCTTGTGCTCAGGGTGCAAAGTGGCACAGATTTGCATGAATTCACTTTTCTGGAGCTAGTTCGTGGTTGATACAAAATCCCAGCAGTTGTAAACCGCTAGTAAACAAAATACCAAACCATACTCCCATAACAGACATTGGCAACAAAAAAGTACTCATGTTGTTGATGTTATGCAGAGAAAATGGCACAGTCAACCCAAATAGTCATTGCATTGTGTTGGTGCAGTGTAAGTCAATAACTATTAGTGAATGTACAAATAAAGGTAACACAACTTTTTTGTAACCATGTTGCTGGTCAAAAGTATTTTTGAACGTTACACTGAATCATATCTTAAAGGACTGGTACAATGAAAAATAATATTTGTGCATGGCCAGCTCAGTTTCTGTTAATACAATGATCTACTGAATACTTGAAAAGCAAAGCTATACATTAGTTATAACTCAAAACTTGGACACTTTTACACTCAAAACACTGTTTCGTAACATAGTTCACAAGGTCAAATTCGAAAAGATCCACAAATGCACGCACTGCTGTTCACGCTCTTCAAAATTGGCATCTGTTCCAATATTAAAACAATGTTGAAATAGCTGCACTAACTTGTTTTTTTCATTTTGCTTTTGATTCCTGCCATTTGTCATTCTAGGGTGAAATTGACATGGTGCATTGTGTAAACAATAGGTCATAACATCTGCCTTCTACAATATAAAATTTTTTCAACACAATCCGCTGGCCATATTAAAAGGTGCCAGTTATTTTTAAAAACAGTAAGCTTTGTAAAAGCCAAATATATATACAACTTTCATACCGCTCTGACCTGCTTTGTGAAAATCATTATCATTCATAATCACCTCCTGACCAACTGTTGCCACAGAAAAATATTGCTGTCCGTGGCCAATTTGATACACCATGATCTACTAAATGTGAAAAAACAAATCCTAACATTGGTTGCAATGCTAAATTCAGACTACCAGAGAACACACACAAATTTGAGAATCCCCAGAAATTCTCACTTAGGCACATCATTCTGATATATAAATGTTAATTCGCATTGTCAAATTCAAAATGAATGTGCATATGCAACACAACTTTACTCACCGTAAATCACATGTTCCAAAATCTAGGTAATTGTAAAGAATAGCAGCTTTTCCAAAAAGAACTAGAAAAAAATGTATTGTAATTGGTTATTTACTGGAAGTTTACACCGATGTGCACAACATTTTCAGTCGTAATTTGTGAGGAGCATTCCAACTATTAGTGAAAAAATTAAATAATGACCACTTTATAAGAATAAAAAGTGAAACGAAAATGCAGTATGGACAGTCGCCACCTGTAAATACAAACCAACATACTCATCACAGAATTGAATGTTTATACTATTGAGTACAATTATCTACACTATAATACAGTACAGTTTCCAAAGTTATCACAGCAACATTAATGAAAACAACCACCAAAAAAATACGAAGTACAAATTTGCTGTTTACCCAATATTTACATAGCAATCCAAGATGTATCTATGATAAGCATAAATTTGCACTTCATACATTTTTTTCTTTTGGCTATTCAAAACTGTTGGGTATATAGTTAAAATAATATTTATACATGCTGCAAACAAACACAGGTGTACACTGTCTTGACATAAATAATTCTTAACTTGGAAAACTAATACAATAACAGTCACGAAAACAAGACCATAAGTTTGTATAACATATGACATTTAGTCCTCAGTAATCAATTATGTAATTTTAATCAATATGTACCTACACTGTATATTTTCTCTTTTGAATGTTAGGACATAGTTGTGATAAAAATAACACAAATGGAAAAAAAAAATTGTAATCAAACATAACTTAATGAAAGTTATTTTTCATCTATTTTTATTTGTGTTTCTTGAGTTTCTTTAATGTAGTTGGGTTTGCGTGCCTTCAAGCATTATGGAATGAGGGGATCTGCTATATCTGGAAGCATGCATTCCCCAAAAAATTTGTTTTTGTTTTGGAAGCATGCAGTTCTACATTTCTGTGTCCAGCCAAATCCGTTCAACGTAAAAATCATTGTTTGCATAAACAATAAAGTCTCGGTATTTTTTGTTGCTGATATTTAGTTGCTCTTGTATCAGGAAAAAGTAATTGTGATTTCTTTTTAGTTGCAGAATTGCATCATTTTCCTTTAAACTTGTATTTTTTTTTTTGGGCTATTAATTCTTTCAGTTTGTAGTCAACAGCTGAAAATAAACATTTAATTTCCAGCAATCTGTCTTCGCCCACTAATTCGTCTGGAGTCACTCCGAGAAATGGGTATTGTGGTTGTAAAAAAACCCATTCAATTACTTGTACTTTGTTTCCTTGGAATACAGTTCTTTTACGACGTTTTTGTTCGTTCTTCCAAAATGTATGGCATTTGAATTTATCTCTCTGTGATACAAAACTGACTTCACTAAGCCATAGCAGGAAGTGTGTGCTTTCCGTTTACACACAGGACCGAAATTTGATGCTGTAAGTCTGTTTAAACATGCATCCTTCTGTCTGATGTTCTCATACTGACCAACAATATTTCTTTCCAGTTCATGGATTGTTTGGGGTGTTACTGTATCACTGTTCAAGTCTTGCTAAACTAACTTCATTTTATCCAGTTCTTCAGGAATTAACATGTCTTCCTCTGCATCTCTTGGACCATACTCCATACCGGGACCAGCATTAACCCTTCTTCTTTTCTTTGAAAGCCCTTCTTCGTACTAAAGACAACGAGCTGAACAGCATTTTTCTCTTCTTTTGAAAGGCTTTCCTGGACTTCGACCAAATTTGTTCTTCCATGGACTTAAATGCCAGCTAGGACCACTAACGTGTGCCAACCCAGCTCCCATGCAGCATGCATAAAAAGAGCTTCTTTTTAGCAAAGTTTACTCTTTTCCCACCTGTAAATTTAGCTACCATACTCGTATACCTCTCAGCATTGTTTGTAGTTTTATTCATGACGAGCCTATCAGCTTTCATGACCATTGGCCTTCTGAATAGCTTCCATTACTTCCATTATCCCCGACTCATTCATTAATGGCATGAAATTGTAGTAAATTGTACCTTTCCTTTTCCCGTATGTTCGCGGAAGTTTTTGTGACAGCCAAATACATGATAAGGACCATTTATAATGTCCTGCTTCAATTGAACAACAGCTCTACTTTCAGTTGACTTCCCAGCACTTTCAATTGCTTTTCTGGTACCAGATTTCCGCCATACAATCCGTGATCCAAGCAGGCGTCACACAGGAAGTGGAAATTACAAATTTTTTGAGATCTTGTGTAAATGGTTGTAATAGTTTTTGATAGTATGGTTTGCACACTGAACTTTTCTATCTACATGACATGCTTCCAGACCTGAGTTTTGTCTAGTGGAATGTGTGACATAGTGGACAAGAAAATGGAACACAACGTTGCATTCCAAAATTTTTGTAGTGGATACGTTGCTATAGTCCGTACATATTATGATATGGTATCATTGTACTTGCAATTTGTACTGTATCAAAACAGCTAAAACGTAACAAAAAGAATCTCGGTAATCCATGATGTGTTTCATCCACTCACCAGATTGTGTTAGGATATCACATTTAAGATTATGATAGCACTAGATGTGCCTGCGGCTCCGCTCGCGTGGACTACAAAATTATTGTTTAGGTTTTTTTTTAAATAAAGTTGAATTTTACTTAGTGTTAATTATGAGATAAATAATAATTAGACAAATATTTTTAATTTAAACATACTTTAATTTTTTTCCATTTTAATATTTTGCATGAAGTCATTTGTTGATTTTTTTCTTTTTCTAATCTAAAGACACATTTTATCACAGGACCTCTTTCTACAAAACATTTCTCGTTTTTTTAATGGGCGCAAGTACATACAAATTGCTACTGCAACTGAAACGCGAACACGCATTGGAAAAGCATGACTGTCGGAGGTCAACTCCAGCAACTTTCAGTGTTTGGCCTTGTGACTCATTTATAGTCGTAGCAAAACAAACCCTGATCGGAAATTGGAGACTCTTAAACTGGAAAGGTAAATCCGTTGGAATCCTGGGTATTCTGGGTATTAAGATTTTGTCACCAGTACCGGTGCTGTTTACTTGTAGGCGAGTGCCATTGCACAAATTTGGAGGTCTTATGTTCCGTAATAACATGATTGGTGCCCCAATTTTTACAGCAAGAGCGTGAACACGCAAACCTGATGGAGTAAGGGAATTCAAGAATTCAATTGGATAGTGGACTGAGTCTTCCTATTCAACAACAGTGTCTACAGATGTGTACGTTCGGGAGGGTGATTCAATCACGTTCAGGATCGTTTAATTGATGTTATGATAACACGCTCTTGGGACCATGTCAGAGGCTTGGTTGTGATTCTTTGGATGTCTGAGAAATTAAATGGTAAAAACACTTATTAGTATTTCTTTGTTATAGATAGATATATGCTGCCGCAGAGTTTTTTTTTTAGGTCTTTTTATTCTACACAATTCTTTAGTGCATAATGTTGTTCCATCTTTAACGGTTTAGACAGCGTATTGCAAGAGAGCGCGCTGGCGGCAAACTTTTTTCAGACTTGATTCACTATTATCGTCGCTGCCTATTCTTTATGTTACTTTACGTAAAAAAAAAAAAACCTAAAACCTGGCCAGAGAACATAGCTATGAATTAAAAAAAAAAAACGTAAATCAGATACGTGGTTCTCAAGTGATATGCGCACTAACAGACAGACAGAGAGATGTTGAGTTTTATAATATGTATAGATGTAAAAAAATTATTTCAGCATGCTGTCCTAACCTGACCTTGGTATTATGTGAATCATTGTTCTTCCCAGTTTATGCTAACCCATAGATTTTATGTTGCAGTAGTCTATATAACTGAAAAAGCAGAATTGTAGCTATTCAGTGCAAGGTTTTATTTTTTGCATTAAAGCAATGTTACATAATTTTTAAGAGAGAGAAGAAATAAATAATGCATAGGCTAGTTAACAAAAATAATGTTGTATTATCCACTAAAATCATGGTGTCTTGCATAAGACAGGCACGTAAAACCTGAGATTTTTACATTTCTGAAAAAGTTTGGGAAATTCCTGTTAGGGAATTTAGAAAAAATTGTTAGAATTGTATGTAATATTATATGAAATACTGTATTCTAGCTCTTGATGCATGCCTTCTCAAGTATAGTACTGTTACATGCTTTCTGCTCTGCATAGCTTCCCTCGTTCCGTCCTGCTTGAGCAATTGAAACAGTGTGTCAAGAACAGAGGAGGGTAACTCGGTAATTATTAAGTTTATGGGCTTTTCTGGAAAACACAAAAAAAATTCAAATTTATGATATATTTCTACCCTACTAATCACGTAGAACACGAATATACTAGGGGTGTAGCTTTAAAATAAGTACAACATATTTAAAAAAAATTGAACAAAATTGCAAAATGAGCAGTATAGCCAGTTTGTTTACGTTTCTGAACGAAACGTCCTAGACAAACAAAAGTTGCATTAATGTGTTCTGCACAGCTTACCTTGTTCATATTCAAGAGGGTGTAATGTTAAAATAAGTAGAACATATTTAAAAAA
>NQII01000166.1:604858-668134 GCA_002778355.1 Clitarchus hookeri
TCTAGGTGAGTCAATTTACGTTCTTTTGGTGTTTTTTACGGTTCCTTTAAATCCCTACAATCCTACATTCGTAGTTTAGTGTAAAATCCGAACATCCTAGGTTAGTGTAAAACCCTTCAATCCTAGGATAGTGTATAACCCAACAATCCTAGGTTAGTTTAAAAATGTAAAATAGTGATTCACCCATCGTGGGGTTAGGTTCTGTTAGGTTAGGTGGGTACATGTTAGGAAATTCGTCGTACGTTAATGCCCCTAGTATATTCGTGTTCTGCATCATTAGTAGAGTGGAAATATACCATTTTCCGTGATTTATTTTTACAGAAAAGCCCCTAAACTTAATAATTACCAACTCAGGGTGCAGGGAACCTTCTAAATTGGGCCAGCAAGACTATTAAAGCATGGATGGGCCTTCTAGCAGATAGTCAAGAGTTTTGAGGGTTGTACGACCTTAAGCGCTAGATGTGCGAAGAAGACCGTACAGTGATGAGTGGCGGCAAGAGTGACCAGCAAGAGTGAAGTCTGCAAACTGTGAGCATCTGTACAGTGGAGAGCTACACTGATGGGCAGAACTGTTGAACTGGATGTGTGAGTGGCAGACATTTGTAATGATTGATGGGAATAGACAGATTGAGTATTTTTAAGTAATGAGTGATGATAACAACTTAATTAGAATTGGGATAGACAATAAATATTTTGCTCACTGAGAATAACAAGAGTAATAGTTAAGATNTAAAGCATGGATGGGCCTTCTAGCAGATAGTCAAGAGTTTTGAGGGTTGTACGACCTTAAGCGCTAGATGTGCGAGGAAGACCGTACAGTGATGAGTGGCGGCAAGAGTGACCAGCAAGAGTGAAGTCTGCAAACTGCGAGCATCTGTACAGTGGAGAGCTACACTGATGGGCAGAACTGTTGAACTGGATGTGTGAGTGGCAGACATTTGTAATGATTGATGGGAATAGACAGATTGAGTATTTTTAAGTAATGAGTGACGATAACAACTTAATTAGAATTGGGATAGACAATAAATATTTTGCTCACTGAGAATAACAAGAGTAATAGTTAAGATNGATAACAACTTAATTAGAATTGGGATAGACAATAAATATTTTGCTCACTGAGAATAACAAGAGTAATAGTTAAGATGGGTATTTTAATGTTGTAAATAATAGGAGTGTAGATAGTAGATAGAAAAACAGACACAGTAGATGAAAATGTAGATAGAAAAATGGAAGGCATAAG
This sequence comes from Clitarchus hookeri, assembly GCA_002778355.1. Classification (NCBI taxonomy): domain Eukaryota; kingdom Metazoa; phylum Arthropoda; class Insecta; order Phasmatodea; family Phasmatidae; genus Clitarchus; species Clitarchus hookeri. Next base: position 606,099 of record NQII01000166.1, read on the forward strand.
TTAGTTAGCGCATACAAGAATTGACTGTGTGGATAAGAAAATTGACGGTGTAAGCAAAATAATAGACAGCGTAGAAGATTAAATAGGAAATGAGTGCATTGAAAAAGAAATGGCAGGAATTTCTTCAGCGGCGGAGTTCCGCTACCACCACACCTGCAGTCGAGAAAAATTGGAGAAGCAGTGCAAATCGTAACCAACGCAGCAACCTCTGAGGATAGCCAGCAGCTCTGCAGCATTGGTGTTGTGCAGCCAGGAGTGGGGAATGGGATTGTAATCAAGCCCGTACCTTATGATGGACAGGATGACCAAACTTCTAGGCGGGAGTACCAACACCAGTTTTAAATAGTCACCACACTGAATGGCTGGGCAGACGAACAGCGGACTTACTTCACGGCTGTACTTAAGAAGTCCAGCACTGAGCATACTCCAATCTCTGGCAGTGTGACAGTGTCTGGAGTATCCCACACTGGCATCTACCTTTGAGCTACGTTTCAGTGACCCTTATCTGTGACGTGCCCACCATACCCAACTGAGAAGTCGCGCCCAGCGACCAGAACTACTGCAGGAGCTTTGGCAAGACATAGTGCAGTTGTCCCACCTATCTCTGGAATGGTGCCCTGAGGANCAGGAGCTTTGGCAAGACATAGTGCAGTTGTCCCACCTATCTCTGGAATGGTGCCCTGAGGAGGCATGTGACATCATTGCGGTCAGTTTACTCATCTATGCCGTGTCAATACAGAGGTAACTGCAAGTGGTATGTCGTACTGCATCCAACTCATGTAGGATGCCCTGGTCTGAGCATTGGTGGTGCGAGCACAGCGAGAAATACCTTTTGTCAGCCACAACCTGCAGCATCCACTGCAAGTACCAGCACATTCCAGATTGGTAGACACAGTCTAAGGGAACATACAAGGGGAAACACTGTAGTTGCATCATTTCAAACTAAAAATGAAAGGATTATTTCTTCTGTAAGACACCCAATGACCATTTATAATAGATTGAGAGAATACAGCACTACAGCAAATAGGAGTGTACAGAAAGCTGGCATATTGCTAGGCATGCAGCAAAAACAACCTTCAATTGACATGCCTAACTTGAGACATGAGGTCAACATAGCAGTGGTGGAACATACTGAGAGTTTCAAAGATCATTCTGTGGTTGTTTGTACACATCAAGAGCCTTTATGATATAGTGACTTATGAGAAAATAAAACAGAACATAATGTGATGCATTTGTCAATGAAACTAAACGTAGTGTAATTGAACATGAATCAAAACCGGTGCAGATGATAGATCTAAATGGCCAGAAAAACATTCAGACTAGTTGGCATTTGTGATTTTGTTTGACGATACCTCAGGATAAATAGTAACCAGATGAAGCCCTGGTATGACAGGAGAATGTCTGGTGAGGTATTTTAAGGAAGACAACTGGTGTGGCTGTACAACCCATAGAGATGAACAGGGTACTGCCTGAAGCTACATAAACGTTGGGAAGGCCCGTACAGAATTTTGAAGAAGATCAATGATGTGGTCTTTCGGATTTGTGGTCAAGGCTCTTGGGTGAATGCTAAGGTTGTCCACGTCATCCGAATGGCACTCTACGAAGGTCCGGATGTTGCAAAGTCTGTCTGGGATGAACAGGCTGAGGAGGTGGCAGTGTTACATGCTTACTGCTCTGCATCGCTCCCTTTGCTCCATCCCGCTCTAGCAAGCGAAACAGTGCGTCAAGGACAGAGTAGTATCCCGAGGAAAGCACAAAGCTTTATTACAAAGGTTTGTTACATCGCATGCCATATTTAATTTCTGGGGTTATTGTTACAAGAATGTTCTGGCCATCTCCCTAACCTCTCTCAGCGAGACTTGGGGTGCAGAGAACCTTCTATATCAGGCCAGCGAGACTATTTATCCAACGACAGGATTCTGAAATGACAGTCTAGTTTGAAAGGTTGTACGACTTTAAGCGCCAGGTGTGCTAAGGCAGCGAAGCGGCAAGTCAGCAAAGAGACGAGTAGTGGCGAGAGTGACCAGCGGGAGTGAAGTCTGTACACTGCAAGCATCTATATAGTAGAGAGAGAAAGCAACTGACTGCAGGACTATTGAATTGGATGAATGAGACATTTTTAATGATTTTAGATATATTGAATATTTGTAAATAATGATTGTGAATTGACTGTAATCAATAGCGAGAGAGTGATAAGGACTTAATTAGAATTGAGGTAGACATTAAATATTATGCTCACTGAGAATAACAAGAGTAATAGTGATGTTCCGTAGTTTAATGTTGTAAATAATAACTGTGTGAATAAAGCAATAACATTTATTCCTTTTATTTTTATAAGCCCTTCATCCCTCACAAACTCTGATATGACCCTTGCGTCCAGTAATAGTACTATAGATTATTTTAATTTGTTCCAGCTATGTAGGAAGATTTATTTGGGGCAATTTCGTCACTACATGGCTAACATTTTTTCTTGTTGCTATGGCAATAATTGACATAGTGGAAATTTCAATTTTTGGCTCCAGCTTAAGATTTTTTAAATAAAATATTATTGAAATAATATTTCAGATGGAATAATTCTTAGTGGATTGCTATATTGTATAATGTCTTTGTATTGTGTGTTGTGAAAACTTATTTTCTACCTCTCTGTCATTTTTGTATATACTTCCTATGGTATGTTAAATATTTGATAAATATTTGTTACTGTATAATCTTTGGTAAAGAAAGACTATGTTTTTGCTGCCAATAAATAATTTTTCATTATTTAAATAACATAAAAATATTTCTAATTTTTGACATGTATGTTGGGGAAAAGTAACATAATGTCTGGAAAAGTCAGAGAATTTGCTATAAAGAAAATTACTGCCCACCCTAAAAATATTCTTGATGACACTCAGAACAAATTTTCAAAAATTTCACACAGTAATTATATATTATAATAAAATATAATTAACTGATCACAAATTTTTGTAACAAAACATTTACATAAATCTCCAATATTTAGGCTCCATAAGCAAACACTACAACAATCCACTTACTATCATACTTATTCACTGGCACAGAAAGTAATACTTTTGAAGCCTCGTCTGCATACCAGTATTGAAATAGTAGATTTTGATTATTGTTCACAAATCACACAATGCCTAGATATGCCAACAAACTTGGCAGTGGCAAGTGTTTACTTCAGTCCCTATCAATAAAGTTTATGTTTAAATAAAAATTATGTCACTGGATTTGAAAATGCACAATTTTGGGATAAATTAGTAAGATATTCAGAACCAAAAAACTGTATTTTCAGAACATTATAATTTATTTTAGAAAAGTTGGATTCTACACAATTGCTTAATCATTCCACAAAATTGTGTGTATTTGAATTGAACCTGCCCAATAATGGTGTAAAGCTGTTTCATATTGAGAATTTTTGAAATAATCTTTGAACACTAATTTGAAACATTCACAATGTTAGAACATTATGCCTTAATCTCTAAAATGGTGGCGTGGATGGTAAAAACACAAGGTAAACTTTTTAGCTACCATGACAATAGAATACTTTTCCTGAGGAAACAACCCAAAATGTTGGGAGAACTAAGGTTTTCAATGCACAAATGGGGTTCCAAACTCTCATTTATTATTAGGGGGTTGATATCTGCACCCAATTTTTTGTGATCTTCACATAGTCATTTAATAATGCATTATCAAGAAATTCAGAGATTTATCTATCATCCTGGTTGCTTTACTGGCGAGAAATGTCTGCTTCGGCCACACTTTCGTGGCAAAAACATTAGGGACATTGCTTCAAAAAAAAAACAGTCTGTATCAGACTGTGGAGTCGGGCTGGACATTCCAGATGTAATGAATTTTTACATGGTTGGGAGAGGGTAATTATAATGAGAGTAATCAAGTGTTGCGATGCAGAAGCTGCAAACATGTCTGCTTTACTACCTCTGGTGAAAGTAACAGAAAGAACTGTCTCACCATATTACACGTATTACAGTAAAGTGAGCACTTTTGAAAGCCTTCAGTGGTTTATACTTTTGGCCATTGCGTATCCTTCCGCATTATTTCAATGTAAACATTCCTCCGTATCACACTTCTGTGACTTTCAAGAGATAGCATAAACAAAAATAATGACCTCAGTAGATTAGACTAGAATTAGTGTTATTCATTCTGTATATGAATATAAAAATTTAGAAACATAAATCAGTGTTTTTAACCAAAATTATTAACTTAAATTAATGTGTACACACTTACTTGCTGTTGGTTTTTACATAATTAAACTGAGTGGACTTCCACCAAAACTGAGTCGGGCAGTAAATTTTGGATTGAAATTTTTTGAACTATGATATAAACATAAGTCAGTTGGCAATATTTGGCCTAACGTTTTATGATCTTAAGGAAACACATCAGCTAGAGAAAGAAATTCCAAAGTAAAAGAACTAGTTATGTTTCATTTTTATCGCATCATATGACTGCTTCCTTCTATCTGTAAACTAAATGTGATCCAAGTTGTATGGGCTAAAATGAAGCTATTGATTCGGGAGAACAACGCTTGCGGAGAATTGTCACTGCATGCATTACAGCTGCAACTCACTTATGCTTTGCATTCAGTTACAAATACAGACCAGGAAGATTATTGTCAGCATTTAGTAAGCATAAAAAAAGAATGTTGGAAATGTGACATATCTGAAAGTAGTTGTAATTCTCTTCTAGCAGTTTCATTATGACAGCTTAACATATGCTTTGCATTTACAAATTTTGATTCTACTTGATATTTAAGTGACTGCATTGAAAATTGTGTTGAAAGTGGTCAGGTAGTAATCATGTTTATTTAAAATAAAGTGAACTCTCGATTTAACAGATTATATGGGGAATGGTCTTTCCGTAATTACAAATGGAAATGCCTACAATTTTGTTTAAAAAAAGGGAGCATAATGATACAGCATCTTCAACGTAACAAAAAATTAACAGCAGTGCAGTGGATACATCATACGTTAAATAAAAACCCTCTCAAGACAATATTTTTTGTATGTATCTGTTTTGCTTCACCCCTGAGCAGTGTTTGATTTTAATGCCTGCCTGCCTGAGACAGGTAGAAATCTGTATGGAAAGGTGAAAATAATTTTTTGCCTGTCCATTGAACATGTAATAAAAATGGCAAGAAACACAGCTATTATTTACAGCATTAAACTATCTGTCTTCTTTAATACTCATGTTATTCTAAGTCAGCATAATATTTAATTTATATCTCAATTTTAATTGGGCGCCACAGTGGTGTAGTGGTTAGACTACTCGCCTCCAACCTTGGTGAACAGGGTTTAATTCCCGGCGGAGTCGCTCCCGTATTTTCGCATGTGGGAATCGTACCGGACGATACTACTGGTTGGTGTGTTTTCTCTGAGATCTCCCATTTCCTCCACTCTTGCATTCCGGAGCTGCTCAAATCTCACCACATCACTCAATTTTAATTTAAGACCTTATCACTGTCTGTATATTGGTTACAGTCATTTCACACTCTTTATTTGCATATACTTATTCTGTCTATTGCCATCATTTCAAATGTCTTGTCACTCACACACCTAGTTCTATAGTCCCACTCATCAGTCTCACACTCTAGATGCTCGCAGTCCACAGACTTCGCTGTCTTCGCACACCTGGCACTTAAGGTTGCACAGTCCTCCAAACTTTAAACTGTCAACTCTAAGGCCCGTTATTGCTAAAGTAGTCTCACTGGACCAATCTAGAAGGTTACCCACACTTCTAGTCTCGCTGAGATAGACATGGGCAATGACCAGAACATATTTTTGATGATAACCCCAGAAGTTCAATCCGTTCAAGGTCAGGTGCACATGAGTCCCGATAGGCTTATTTGGCATTCACTGCAGCTTTCCTTTATAAATGTCTGCAGGCTCTGTAGTTTACTAGCCTGGCCTTGGTACACTGTTTTGCTCACTTTAGTGAGATGGGGCAAGGGAAGTGATGCAGACCAGTAACATGTAACAGTGCCCCCTCCTCTAGTCTTTTTGTCCCGAACAGACTCAACATCTGAACCTTTGTAGAGTGCCAGTCAGTCAATGTGGACAGCCTTAGGCTTCATCCGAGAGCCTTGATGTCAAATGCAAAAGACCACGTCATTAATCTTCTTCAGAATCCTGTAGGGGCTTTCCCAACATTTCTGTACCTTTGGGCTTTATCCTTTTTGCCTCTGTGGGTTGTACAGCCACATCAGTTGTCCTTAAAATCCCTCGCCCCATATTCTCCTGTCATACTGGGTCTTCATCCGGTCACTTTATCTTAAAGACTCTTACTATGTGTAAACAACCACAGAAGAATCTTTGAAACATTTGTTAGGTTCCACCGCTGCTGTGTTGGCCTCGTGATATGTCAGGTTAGGCATTTCAGTTAAAAGTGGTTTTTGCTGCATGCCTAACGATATGCCAGTTTTCTGCACAGCTCTGTATGTAGTAGTGCTGTAATCTCTCAATCTATTATAATTTGGTCATTGGTGCCTCTGAAGTATGTCGTGAAGTGGGGAACTGTGGCAGGATCCTTGACTGGTGTACCCTGAAGCATTGGTTGCACCTGTTGACTGCTTCACTTTCCTTCTAGAGCTTTGCAGTCTGTTCTTCGCTTCCCAAAGCACATTTTCCGTGGGTTTGCCATCCTCAGAGCCACTGCTGAGAAGGGCCATCACAGCACTGGCTCTATGCCATGGGTTCCTTTCACTGCTATGTGGCACAGTGTGCATAGTGCATCTAGACAGCATTCACAGGGTGCTGTGTTTATTTTAAACTGCTTTGTGAGGTGTACAGCTTACAGCATCAGTTCATCGATGCAGTGTCTCAGTCATTAGGCATTTGCACGAAGCTCATAATTTTCTTAACGCAAGTGCTTGACTGTTCATCGAAGTTATTTGTTCTTCCTCTCACTGCCTCTTTTCCCACTGCTGCTGCTGTTGTAGACAGAAGGCTCTCAGGTGCCCTGGGTGTCCACATGATCAACGCTCAAACAACGTTTGGGTGGGAGTGACGAAGCTCTGTAGGTCGGACCCTGGAAGTGAAGACCCTCATGGTTGTCTACTTCTCCTTCAGTGTCTTCTTGAGGCCGTCATCATCTTCGTTCAGTGTCACTGCCCGTACTGGATGTCGGGGTGCAGACACCTATCTTAATAACTCCACCTCTAGTGCTCAGGCCAAGGTGTCCTGCATGTTGTGTGGTGCAGCCAGATGTACTATTTGCTGTACCTCTGTGTCTGTGATGGCCTTGATGAATGTGCCAAGTGTGATGAAGTTGCATGTCTCCTTGGGGCACCCTTCCTTAGATAGGTGGGATAGCAGTATGTCTTGCCATAGCCCTTGCAGTGGCGCCCCTGGTTGCTGGGTATGACTTTGCAGTAGGGCATATTAGGCATATTATATTTATTGGTTACCAAAACGTAGCTCCAGGGCCTCCACCAGTGTGGGGTACTCCAGACGTCACTCTGCCAGAGATTGTAGTATACTTAGTGCGGTGCCTTTCAGTAAGGCTGTGAGGTAGTAAGCCTACTGTTCGTCTGACCAGCCAATCAGTGTGATGACTATTTCAAACTGGTGTTGGTATTTCAGACCGGGAGTCTGACCATTGTAAAGGACGAGCTTAATTGTGATCCCCTTCCCCACTCCTGGCTGCATGACACCAATACCACAGAGCTGCCGGCTATCCTCGGAGGTTTCTACATTGGTTACGACTTCCACTGCTTCCCTACTACTCTCGGCTGCCGGATTGGTGGTAGTGGAACTCTACTTTTAAAGAAATTTCTGCAATTTCGTCTCTAAGCATTGATTTTCTGATTCTTTTCATTCTCAATACTGTTCATCCTTTCATTGACACTGTTCGCTACTACTTCAGTTACACTGTCCACTTTTTATTTACACTGTCAATTTTCTTGTACACACCATCAATTCTTATAGGCCTATCTACTAACTTGTTAATGCGTTGTATTTCTCTATCTACATTATCTATATTCTTGTCTACTAACCACTTTAGTTATCTGGCTAATTACGTTCTTGTCTACACTATTTACAGTTTCATTTACATTTTCTATTACAGAGCTAATTTGGTCATTTACTGTTTCATTCACAATTTCTTTTACTCTACTGACTGGTCAAGCTATTTACATGTGCACATACTTGACTACTTAACCCCACAATTAATGCTCGCAGAGCTTCTAGTTCTGCAAAAATTTTCTAACTAAAATTCACTGCAATGGTTGTACAAAACAGTCTTAATTTTTTTTGATGTACAGTTGTTGGAATTAATTAATTTTAATATCACTAATTACTATCCTTTTGCTTAACTTAATTTACAATAGAACGCCACCATCCCACTTCTGACACCGTTGTTACAAGATGCTTGGAGCTTATCCGAGTTCATGAGGGGTGGAGGTCTTATAAAAATGTAAGAACTAAATTTGATTTGTAATTTGTTCAAACAGCTATAATTTACAGCATTAAACTATCAATCTTCACTATTACTCTTGTTATTCTCAGTGAGTGCAATATTTAATATCTTTCTCCATCATTAATTAAAATCCTTATCACTGTCTAAATATTGGTTACAGGCAATTCACTCTCATTATTTATACCTTAGGTCAATTGCATTTAATTATATTTGCGATATTGTTTGGCAGTTCTGGAGGCTTCAATTTATATGTTATTATTTATGTAATGTCCTAGAACAGTTTACTAGTTGATACATCAATATGTATATAATTAGTTTTCAGCCAATAATGCTATGAATTTACTTGATAATACACGTTGAACATTTGTCCTACTTTTAATATGTTTACAGTTCCTTGATGTTTTGTTGGACCTTTTAATGTGTACGGGTCTACATAAACAGTGAGCATTCAGAGCTACCACAAATAACCTTGATTTAGGTAATGAAAATTATATTTTATGTTAAATGTGTGGATGCAATTTCATAAAATACATTTTCATCAGTTAGGTATTTTTTTTTACTATCTGGTGTAATTACATTCACATTCCTATAGTCATTTTAATTTTATAAGCTAAAAGTGATTTTCTCATAAGAAAGGTTAGGCCAAACTTTTGTGTCGTTAGACTACATAAAAACAAAATTCATCCAGACAGATTTTCATGAAACTTGCATTCAGCTATGAATGTCATCGTTGAAGTGTGCAGTAAAAATCTGGATCAATTTGGTTGTGTCACTAATGTTATATATAACTGTTTTTGGTATTCATAATATATTGTATCAAAACTGGCCATTTGCTTACACATAATGTGTGTATACAATTATTAATTTGGGAGTTACTTGTGCCTTAAGTCACATGCTGTGATCAATCAGTAGGAATTATGTGTCAGCAAATATTGTCACAATTGTAATGTATGCAGTGGGTAAATAGTATTTTGTAATATTTTACTTGAATGAAATAACATGTCATTTTAAAGAGTTTAGGCATGCCATTTTCCTTAGTTCTGTCAGTAAATGTTATTTTTAATAATTCTCATATAATTTAACAACAAACAAATGTTTGCACTGTATGATGGACAAAATACTCAGATGTATCTCGGAGGGTTTCATTCTAATGATACTTAATGGTGGGCAAAATTTTTAAACTTGCATATATTTAACAAAGAATGTGCTACATAGCATGGTGATCTTATAAGGGAAAATGAGAAAAATGCTAGACTCTTCTGCATCTCTCAAGACAGCATAAACAAAAATAATTTTCGAAGAGTAGACCATTAATTTCCAAACTGTAAAAATCTTATCAGTGTTCTCAAAGAGATATAATTTACTGAAATTAACGTGTATGTATTTACAGCATGCACTACAATAGATAATCACATGTTGCATTGTATGTAAATAAATACAGCTGACTTCTGAACAGCTGCTTAAACATATCCCACATGACAGTGTTTACATTGAGATACGGCAAAAGGATACACAACGGGCTGAAAGTAAAAAAATCAGGGCTTTCAAAAGTGCTCACTTTATTGTGAACAGCCTTTATCAGTGGACACGTTTGCAGGGTGGGTTACCTGTCTCACAAAGCAAGAAGAGAAACTGTAAGACTCAGCAGGCATAGTTTCCGACTGCTGGTTGCAATAATTTCAGGAATGGGGACAGAATCACAGGTACAAAACCATTCCGTAATTGAGCAGTGTAATGAGGGTTACAATTCGGGCAATAAAAAACCTCTCACACCACAGTTTTGAATGTATCAGACAGGGAATATTTATTACATGAGCCAGATAAGAGTTCTTTCAACCCATAGTGTTAGCTCCAAAGCTCAAGTGAAGATATGTGGAGTAAAGACACAAATACTTCTAGACATGGACCCTAAAATTAGCTGCTTCAGAAAGGAACTATTTTCCGAAATCAAGAATATTGAATTCAAGCTATGATGTTGTACGGCAAGTCCTATTGTGAATAAGCAAACTGTAATTACAATTAGATGGTTTAGGAAACCTAAAGTTTGCAGCAGTAATTAATTTAGAAAAATTTTGCTAAACTATTTATTTTAGGCACTGAATTTATGATTTAGTATGGTATTGTATGGAATTTCTTGAATACACCATCAATTGCTTAAGAATTCATCCAAGCAATTTCAGCGATATCTGTGAATAATGATGCACAAAGATATCAGCTACATCATATACTGATGAGAAACCAAGCATTTTCAGAAATCCCATGACTAAATTTATTATACAAGGCAAACATTAGAGTGGTTTAATGTGAACTGTCTGCCAATCCTAACCTATTCCAGCCAGGAATATATTACTGATGTTCAGTTGAAAAGTTTTCAAAATGCAATGTAATGATTTTTGTATCAAAGAAAGATGGAACTGTAATAAGTATCAACAAAATTACTGTTAAATATATAATTATTTTGAGGTTAATCATGCATAATTACATAACATTATAATTTTTATCATTGTATTATAATCTTTCAAAGTCTCTTGAATCTTTCAAAGTCTCTGAGTGTAGCCAGGTTCTCTAAGGGATGGAGGTTTTAAAAGAAAGAGCTAACAATTATTTCCTAATTTATTTATAAACAATTTAAAAATAATACTCTAGATATAATATCTCGACAGTAATATCTATTACCCACTATTTACAGCTAATATTTACATAATTATGCCACCTAATAAAAATTAACACATAAACCAATTGTTATATACAGTATTACATCTACTGGATTACTGTTAAAATTATCTACAGCGGAACCTGGCTTCGTGAGAACCTGATGTTGTGAGAAACCGGGGTTTATGAGAAAAAAAATGCATGCCCTTCACTTTTGCACCTTTTTCCTGGCTTCGTGAGAAAGATGTTACCTCTATTCATGAGAAAATATGACAATGCTTTTCTTGAGCTCTCGCCTCCATACATTAGAATTGACCGCCTCATCACCTTTACTCGTGTGAACAACAAACAGTGAACAAATGAAAAATCAACCTTGTGTGTGTCTGAAATGAACCAGTTGCCACCATGCCTCCTAAGAGAAATGTGTTGTGCCTCTCTGCCAGTGATAAACTAAGATTAATTTGTGACATCAAAAGTGGTAAGTCGTTTGCGCACGTATCTTAAGGACTCAGGAGTGCCGTTATCTACTGTTTATAGAATTGTGAATTAGGAAAAAAATGAAAGTAAAATCAGAGTGCACCGATGGGCACAGGAAACACAAACAATCACGAGTACTTTGTCGAATGGATCAAAGACTGCCGAGCCGACAACATACTGGAGAGTTATTTAAATGAAAAGCTCATAATTTTGCTGAGCATCTGCATATAGACAACTTAACTGGTAGCAACAGTTGTCTTGAAGGTTTTAAAGACAGAAATGGCCTAGTTTTTAAAAAAATTTGTGGCGAGATTAACAATGTTATTGCAGATGTTTGCAATCAATGTATTTGGTCTGGTTATGGTACTGACGTGTTCAATGCAGACAAAAGTCTTTGTTTTACAAATGTCTTCCCACAGCAACGTTCGCTTTTAAGGGTTATCAATGCCATGGCAGTAAATTTAGTAAGGAATGCACAACACTACTTCTTGGTGCCAACGAGTGGGACCGAGAAATTACCCTTGTTGCTGATCGGAAAATCCAAAACTCCACGCTGTTTTATAGTTGTCAAGACTTTGCAGATAAACTACAAAAACAATAAAAAAAAAGCTTGGATGACTTGGAATATTTTCACAGATTGGATGAAGGGTCTCAACTGACAAATGAAGTTTGGGAACAGAAAAATTGTGTTACCTGAACTCGATCACGTTAAAGTTATTTTTCTTCCTCCCAACACGACAAGTAAATTATAGGCCATGGACCAAAGAATTATCAAGAATTTCAAGCTCCTGTACAGGAAATAAGTATTCACACTCATTCTTTCCTCCATCAAGCAGACAATGGAGTTGAGTTTTTAGTCTTCAGGATCTGTTCGAACACCTGTATTTCAAGACTATGTGCCCCCGTTGATGATTAGGCTATTATCAGCGGTCAGTATGGAGGAGGAAATCGTTCGCTGCCTCTGTGTCATCCGTAATGATGACAGCAAAGAAGAATATGGTGATGTTGATGATGGTGATGGTGATGGTGATGACGATGAAACCCTCACTGCACCCCTGTTACTAAAAAGGATGCCCAAAATGCTTTGGTGATGCTGCAACAGTTTTTTGAGTGTACTGAGAGGGATGGAATATGTTTTGATCATCTTCACAATCTGGAAAACATGATTAACAAAGCTGATTGTGAAAAGCAAACAAAAATATTTAATTTTTTTTCTGGAAGTGTGTAATTAATTTTGAATCTGTTTATATTGTACACAGTTGTATGTTCCCGAGAAGTTCTTCCGATTGAGGGCAATAACAATATCTACAGTAGTACATATATGTATTACGTTTTCAATGCGTATAAATTACAGTAATTTTGTTTATTTCCTCAAACCTGGGTAAGTGAGAAATATTTAGGAGATAACCTGTGTTAGTGAGGAAATTTCTGTTGGTGAGAAACCTTGGTTAGTGGAAAAAATATGTTGTCCTCATTGGGTTCTCACAAAGCCAAATTCCACTGTATGTGTTGTCTGACAGTTTCAGTATTTGTAATCAGTTCTGTGTCACTTGTCCTTTCAGTCCCACCTTGTTTCAATCCAGACATTACCAATCTTTTGCTGTCCAAAAATTTTTTGAATGCCCTCCTGAATGGTCCCATACACATCCACACCCTAATCGTTGGATAACTCACCCTCCACAGAACTCTCACACACACACATCCATCACCACAGTACACACACTCGTCCGCTGCAGTCTGACATCCTTGTTCGTCACCAGTCCTCTTTGATGGCTCAATCTTCACTCTTTGATGGCTCAATCTTCATTCACCACATGTTGCTAGGGGTCTATTTCTCAAACAGACAAGTTTGATAAATGACAAGCAAATAGTAATTTAAGTGACTAGTGACAAGTAGTGGTATTTTTATTTCTCAAAGTGACCAGTAGGAACGTTCCTGTTTCTCAACTGTTTCAACTATACTTGTTAGTTTATCACATTTATGATTTGTTAAGTAAACAATTGCTCAGCTTAAAATAGATGTACTTCAAAAAACCTTTAGCAAGGTACTGAGCCAGAGGCCAGAGTAAGGCTACCTGGATCATCAGCTTTTATGCCAAAGTTAAGCCCTGTTAAGTTTAACATTTACTTTAGTTTGTTTGAAGTTAAGTGAAATATTTAGTTGAATTGGAAGACATTTTGAAGTGGGTATAAAATCCTGTTTTTATGTAACCTCTGTCTACACTATACCCTTCTCCTTAAAAGATTCAATTAATTATCTTACGAATCGGATGATGACCACATTTTACAAGAAAAACAACTTAACTCTAATAAAATTGACATATTTACAAACTTGTCAGAGCACTAACCATGCTCATTACACTTACAAGTGTAATGTTAAGTCAGAATGTAAAAGTCAGCTTCTCGCTTGTCATTAATTTTTTGTCACTACCTTTAGGAAATGGAATAGCTTGACTAGTACACTAGTTATGCTTGTCCCGTTTCAAACTTGTTGCTTTGAGAAATAGGTCCCGGATGGCTATCACAGACTGCTGACCCTCTGGTTGCGATAATATTTATAGAGGCAGGCATCCTGGCCTAGAACATTCTTTACATGTTGGCCCACACTGTGGGAGGAGATTACTAGAAAGTTCCTATAATAGCTCGCAGCCTCCAACTCATCCAGTAGGGAGGGGTGGTCCTAATTTAGGTCAGCTGTGAATCATCTCCCCCTCCTACCAGGCAATGTAGTCGATCCGCCTTTGGGAAGGGCAGGTCAAGTTATAGTGACCCCTGCCCCCTGGACAAGCTCGGCATGAAGGGTCAGCGTGTAACACTGCCCCCTCCTAAAGTCTATTCTTCATCTTGAACAGACTCTCCAACATATGGACTTTTGTAGAGTGCCAGTTTGTTGACGTGGACAATCTCATGCTTCGCCCGAGAACTCTGCTAACAAATCTGGTAGACCATATTTATCTACTTCAGAATCCTGTACGGGCCTTCCCAGCATTTTTGTAGCTTTGGACAATATTCCTTCCATCTTTAAAGTTTGTACAGCCATACTTGGTGTCCTTGAAAAACCTCTTCAGGCATTTTCTCTGGTCGTATTGCGTTTTCATTTGGAAACTGTTGACTTAAGGTGTTGCCAGGCAAATTTATGGATGTCGACTAGCCTCTAGCATAGTTATCTGGCATATTATGGGGTGGCTTCTTTTTCTACTGGACATCTGTACAGCAGGTCACCAGGGTGGTAGAGCTCTCTCCTAAACAGCATCTTTGAAAGTGTTACCTCTGTTGACTTTTGTAGTGTTAAACCATATGCCAGCTTTAATGTAACCTTGTAGTCTCATTCCTTTTGGTTGTCTTCCATAAAAATTGTCAGATACTGTTTCAGGGTACAGTTGAGTCTCTCGACCATCCCGCCCAACTGAGGATATAATGCTGTGGTTAGAGTTTTCTTCGTTTCTAAAATCCTTGCTACCTCTTAGAAAAAAGGGCTTTCAAAATTTTGCCCTTAATCTGAATGAAGCTTGAGTGGCACTCCAAACCTAGAGAATACGTGCTCTACAAGTGCTTCAGCTACAGTGCTGGCCTCTTGGTTTCGAACTGGTATGAACTCAGGCCACTTGGTGAAAATATAGTCTTGCGCTACCAGAAAGTACAGATTCCCCTCTCAGTGACTGATAATGGTCCAAGAATATCCATCACGTAGACCGCACCACTTCTCAACATCCTCCCAACAAGGGAACTAGTAGAATCTGTCATACTCTGTTGAGGATATTACTTACACCAAAGTGTCCACGTGCTGCTGTATTATGCACATCTTTTAGTATTTCTGGGATTCTACACTCTGATAGGACCATTTGTAAGTGTATGTGTTTCCCCATCATTGCTTTCCCAGTTTCTGTAAACACACTATTCTTCAATTCTAGGGAATTCCACTGTGCCCAGTATGCCTTGACTGTCGGGCCCAGACTGAATATCTCCTTCCATCTTCAACATTCAACTGCTTTCCACTGAGTATTGGACGTAAGGTGGAGTCGCTTAGCTGACATTTCCTAATGCCCTCATCATCCCATGTAGGTTATACATTGCTACATGCAGAGCCTGGAATTTTTGTTAACCTTGCATTCAATGATACACCAGATTTTTTTCCTGGTGTTCACAATGACAGAATTATTTGCTTGGTCTCCTGGAAAGTGCACCTCCATTGCTGTGAAGTCATCCAGGCCTGCAATATATTTCAAAGTCATATTCTTGCTGTTTGACTTTCGGGTTTCTTGAAATTTAGTAGCCAGTGTAAGGAAGCGTGATTAGTTCTCAGGATAAAGTGTCTGCCATAAATTTAGGGGTGAAAGTGGGCAATTACCTTCACCACAACCACAAGCTCCCTGCATGTCACACAATAATTTCTCTCATGCTTGTACAATGCCTTACTGAAGTATTCCAGTGGTCTTCCCTTTGCATCCTGAATCTTAGATAACACAGCCCCTATTCCTACGTTACTAGCATCAGTATCCAGAATGAACTCACCCTCATTACCCGGGAAGCTCAAGACTGGTAGAGATACCAGAGTTTCTTTCAGTTTATTAAAAGCAACTTCACACTCAGTGGTTTAACGAAAGATTCTTTTTGCATGAGTCCGTTCACTAAATGGCTTGGCAATCATGGCAAATCTGGGCACAAATCAATGGTAGTAAGCACAATAAGCCTAGGAAACTTTGCACTTCAATTGTGTCAGTTGATGGAGGCCAATCTCTTAATACTCCGGTCTTCTCACTGTCCATTTCTGTCCCATGGGCTAACAATACATGTCCTAATTCAGACTTGCTGTGGCTACTTTCTGAAACACGGAGTCTAGGCCCCCATGTGGTGACAGGGTTTTAGAATACCACCATGGCCATTCCGTGCTTATCGTAAGAGGCAACTAATCGAGACGCGGTCGAGATCTGAAATTTGCTCAGACCATGATCTTGTGCTTCTTTCTTCGTCTTCTCTATCATCTTTTTCTATCCCCTTCACGAGATCCCATCGCATTTTCCCTCTCCACAGCATCGTCTCAGGCCAGGGCTATGTCCTTCCTAATGAGGGTCTGTTCCTCATGGCACAGCCTAGGAGGTATTTTAACTGCTGACTGCTGGCTTATTTTCTTTTCCCCCCTGAATGGCAGTCTGAGGCTAACGAGTACCAGTATGGGGGCCTATACCATGGCTTATAAAATACTCCAAAAAAAGGGAGGCACCCTCAACAGCAACTATGATGATACTGGTAGTGATTCTGATTGTGATTCTGTAGTGCATCAGTCTACAGCTATTAAATTCCCCACGCCATGTTTTTTTGGTTATCTGAAATTTAGAAGGGCTCACTTTCAAAAAGGTGTCGCCTTTCAATCACGAAAAGTCATTAACGGAACAGTTGGTGGTCCTGTTGCAGACTGTAAGAAAATCAGTGAAAGATGTGAGCTTCTGGTCGAGATGTTGAATGCTGCCCAGTCGCAGGAATTCTTGGCGATGAAGACTTTCAGTGGGGCAACTGCAAAGTTCCCTCCTATTGAGGACACGTCCCATGTGTCCCTCAATTCGAGCAAGGGTGTCATCTGGTGTCCCTATGTAATTGACATCCCAGAAAAAGAGATCTTAAGTGAGCTGCAAACTCAGTATGTCACTGATGTTCGCCATGTGCTGAAGACTACTGATGGTGTTTAATCACGTACAGCTACCCTTATCATGACTTTTGGTGTGCGTGACCTTCCATCAGTTATCTGTCAAGTACTTGAATGTCCATGTTCAGCAGTTTATTCTTGCTTCTTTATGTTATAACTGTCAACAGTTTGGCCACTCATCTGCGAAATGTAGAAACTCGCCAGCTTGTCCAAAGTATGCTGACTCACCACATCCTTATACTCCTCAGTTCAGCAAACCTCTGCGGTGTGTGAACTGCAGCAAAGGACATCTTGCTCGTTTGAAGGAGTGCCCTATTTTCCAGTATGAGCAGGCTGTTCAACGAATCCGGGCCAGCGACAGGGTTTCCTTTGTCGAGGCTCGGGAAATGTTCCATGCTCTCCAGGACTTGAAGTCTGCTGTTCCCTACAGTGTTGTTGCCAGTGCTTGACCAGCAATAAAGGTTGCATGGACTCACAGTCAATGTGGCTACCTAGACAGAAGTGTCTGCAAGTGCACCAAAGCCACAGCGGGTTCTGACAACCCAAATCACGATTGTCAGTACGCAGTGTGGGCTAACAGAAAAAACTGTCGAAACCTTCTGTTGTTAGCAAATCTCATCAGCAAGCTATTGCAAAAAAAGTTCACAAGCCAAAGACTTGGTCCCTTACATCACATCCTGTAAGTGAACCTGATTGGCAGGATCGCATCATCAACTCACCAACTTGCCAGCATGTTTATCCGTAGCCAGAAGCCGAGATGGCAGGTGATGTTGATTCGCAAAACACTGGTGAAGGCTCAGAGGGCTTTAAGCCAGTGATCAACAGACAGAGGAAAACTGAAGTAATTGTTTCCGCACACTTTCTTTCCATAGTTCATGTCTCTCATACTGTGGAACTGCCAAGGTTATTTTCATAATCTTGAAGAACTGAAACAGCTCCTAGTGTCCCTCACCTCTACAGTCATTTCCTTTCAGGAAATGCACTTTCATCCTACTGATACAGCCTCCCTCCGAGGTCACACATTTTATCGCTTGGAAAACATGTTGCTGGACCATGCCTGTGGCGGTATCTGTCTTGTGGTGAAGGTTTCTGTTTACAATGATGCTGTTACCCTTCACACTGCTCTGCAGGCAGTGGGTGTCAGGGTTTTCCTCTGTGTGTTTGTCACTATTTATAGCATATACATACCCCCACACCAGCATGTCAGCTTAGCTGATTTTGAGGAGCATTCATTTCAGCTCCCACCTCCATTTATGGTTGTTGGCAACTTGAATACTCACAATCAGATATGGGGTTGTGACCACAGGGATGGCCAGGGTCGTTTAGTCGAGTCGTGGCTCATCAGTTCTACTATTGCCCTGTTGAACACTGGTACTCCTACACACCTCCTCACCCACACTGGCACTTTGTCCTGTATTGTTCTCTCTGTCTGCAGTCCAGCTTTGGTCACCCATTTTGACTGGCTGTCCTGATCTCTGTGGAAGTGACCGTAACCCAATCATATTGGATCCTGTGTCGTTTGCTGCCCTACCTATACCACCTCGGTGGGTACTTGACGAAGCTGACTGGGCTCATTTCCAGCATTCTCTCCACTTCACTGCTGAGGTTCCTCTTGACGTGAACGTGGTGGTGGCACTCTTTAACTCTATTGTCTTGTCAGCTGGGGTGGCTGCCATTCCTCAGTCTTCACATCATGGTTGTAGGAGTGTTCCTTGGTGGAGCGATGAATGCAGCTATGCTATTCGTGCCCGACGACATGCGCTCAGACACTTTAGTGCTCACCCCACTCAAGCTAACCCTAGAGCCCTTCCACGTGTGTTGGGCTTGGACATGATGTGTCATCAAGGATAGCCGGCGTAAATCCTGGAGACACTTAATTTTGTCGCTTATAGGTACATGCTACCAATAAGTTTATCTGGGACAATGTTTGGAAACTGTGTGGAAAATCTTTGAGCACACAGGTTCTCTTCCTTCGGGCCATTAACAATATTGTTACTAAGGCAACAAACCTAGCAGATATGTTGGGTCAGTATTTTGCGATGTTTTGAATTGTGCACATTACACTCCCTCATTTCAAGCCCTCAGAGAGACATGTGAGGCAATGCATGTCCACTTTGGCAGCTCGGGTGAGGAGGACTACTACCAGCGTTCCACCCTTCTTGAGTTGGAGCAGTCTTTATCGCACTTGAAGCATACATCTGTTGGCCCCAACAATATCCATTATGCTATGTTGCAACACCTCCCACTCAACAAAAAACTGTTTTTGCTGAGGATCTTTAATAACATTCGGACCTCTGGTGTTTTCTCCTTGAAGTTGTGCTAGTCAACCCTTGTATCAATTTTGAAACTATGGAAGATCAAGGGAGATGTTTCCAGCTGTCGTCCTATTTTCCTCACCAGCTGTGTGTAAGACCACGGAGCGTATGGGTGGTTCATTTGGTTATCTTGGAGGCTGCAATACAGACCACCTTTTTGTGAGGGCAGCACCTCCTTACTCTCTTCTTTGACTTGGAGAAGGCATACGACACAACATGGTGACATAGTACCCTGTGGCATCTGTCTGCTTGGGGATTTAGTGGACATCTCTCTGGTTTTATACAGAAATTGATATCCTTCTGCACCTTCAGAGTTAGTAATGGTGCTTCCTATTCTCAGGAGTTTGTCAAGGAGAACGGTGTGGCACAGGTGAGCATTTTGAGTGTCATCCTGTTTTCCATTGTCATCAATGGCATTGTGTCTGTCGTTCGACCATCTGTGAAATCTGTGCTGCATGTAGATGACTTTACCATTATCTGCCATGCTGCGTCTCTCTGCATGACAGAATGTGAGGTCCAGCTTGCCATCCATCTTGGCGATTGGGCAGACAGCTATGGTTTGTAAGGGACCTGAATCTTTTGAAAATGTTGAGTGGTCATGACTGGGGTGCTGACACAGTCACCTTCCTTCGGCTGTATCATGCCCTTGTCTGCAGCAAACTAGACTATGGCAGTGTTGTTTATTATTCTGCTAGGCCGTTTGTGCTAAAACCATTAGTGAGTGTGTTTACAATGCTGGTAATCACATTGCGACTGGGGCATTTTGCACAAACCCGGTTCTCAGTCTTTGTGCTGTGGCTGGTGAATCTTCTCTACATTACAGGTGTGACCAACTGCTGCTTTCCAATGTGGTGCAGATGTGTTCTGACTCTTTGCACTTTCACTTTACTACTTTTCTCCATCCACCCCATGAATGGCTGTACTCCGCTAGGCCATGTCCTCCTCAGCCAGCATTTGTCTGCTTTGCACATGCTCTGGCTGACAACACAGGTTGAGGTGCATCTAGACCTAGCGGAATTTCCTAAGATGACCACTCCTCCTGTTGTTTACAAGGGCCTTTTCATTTATCTTGTCTCTTTTGTGTTCTGCGGTTTTATTTGCTTTTTCACTAATGGTTCCAAATCAGATATCTCAACTGGGTGCGCCTTTGTAACTGGTGCTTCTCAGTATCTTTTTTGACTTCATCCATCTTGCAGTATTTTAACTGCAGAACTTTCTGCTATTTTTAAGGCTCTGTGTTGTATCAGTAGGGGATTTCACCGTAAATGCCTTGTGTGCTCCAATTCGATGAGTGCCTTGACAGCTGTTCAATCTGGCTTCACAGCTCACCCGCTTCTTTCCATGATTCGAGAGAAGCTGGCAGGGGCTGTGCGGATTGGTGTCCACGTCTTCCTGTGGGTGCCAGGGCATGTAGGCATCCCTGGCAATGAAACAACGGATATAGCGGCTAAGGAAGCATGCAGCCTTCCACCTTGCGATCCTCGTGTACCTGTGTGTAATGTGTTGCATGCAGTACATGGCCGTGTCGGACATGCTTCGCAGCGGGAGTGGTTTTCTCTCCCACTGTCCAACAAGTTACGGGCCGTCTCCGATTTGCCTGTTTGTACTTGACCTGAGGTTTCACGCACCCACAGGGAACATGATGTGCTTTCTCGACTTTGCATCGGCACACTTGTCTGACGCACAAATATCTGCTTCGTGGCGAACCTCCTCCTGAGTGTGATGCCTATGGCACTCCCTTGACTGTCCGGCACATTCTGGCGGAGTGTCGCAGGTATGACCATGCTTGTCACATTTTTAATGTTCCTGATTACCTAGGCGAATACTTTGTGATGAGAGTACATCTGTGAGCAACATTTTCCCATTTTTGCGTGTGACGGGTCTTTTTAATGTGTGACTTTGTTTTTGTTCTTGTGTTTTTGATCCTCTGGAGTATTTGTTCCTGTTTTGTTTGTTTATTTTGTGACTGTCCTTTTGCCTCCTTTGGGGGTGTTTAATATATTTTTGATTTACTTTTCCTGTGGACATTAATGACCCTGCTTTCGAGTTTCCCACAATCCCATTAACTCACTCACTGAGTCTAGGTATGTCAGGTGCTCTTCAAATGTTTTTCCTGTGACCATGATGTCTTAGGTCCACCTGGCAAATGTCTAAGAGGAGGAAATTTTCCATCAGATGTTCAAAGGGGGCAGGGGTATTACATAGCTGGAAGGGCATAACTTTGAATTGCCAGGTTTCTTCCCTGGACCATGAAAGGCAGTCTTTTTCTTTGTCTTCTGGGGCCACCTTGCATTGCCAGTACCCACTCCTCAAGTCCAAAATAAAAAACCATTGTTTACCTGTTAGGCTGTTCAGTGTCTCATCTGTTCTAGGAAGCAGATAAGAATCTTTCTCTGTCACAATATTAAGTTGGCAGTAATCAACACAAAATATTGTATAGCCACGTTTCTTTTTAACAAGCATAATGGGAGATGACCATGGACTGTCTGATCGTTCTGTCACATCTAACGCCATCTCCTTCAGAATATCCCAACCACCTCGTGTGATGCTAGTGGTAGTTGCCTTGGTGGCTGCTTTAAAGGCCTGGTTTTCCCTGTGTCGATGTGATGGCAAGAAACATTAGTCTGCTAAGGTCATTTGGCCCACAGGAGAAAGCATCCCTATTTCTCTTTAGAACTTCTGAAACAACCCTCTCTCTTTACTAGGTTACCAAGTTTTAAACGTACCCTTCTATTACCACTTACTGGTGTGGTTTCACTCATTACTATAGTCAAATAGCACTGTTTCTTGTTGATGTCAGATGGTCGCTGGGGGAAGGCCTGAGGATGTCTGGTCTTACCACAGTTATAGTCACCCTTGTGTTAGCGACCATCTGGCAAGAAGCATCATTCTAGCTTCCCGTCACCAATATGGCATGAGTTCTTTTTCACTGAATGCACCTGCAAGAATGTTGGGGCCTTCCCTCCAGCAGTCACCAACTTTTGCATGTCAAGATTGATGTTTACAAGATTCCCAAAGATGCACACTCACCTGCTCCTCACTCCCTGTTTTCCTGTTGCTGCTGCTGCTGTTGCTGTTAAGGATATTTAGCTCTCGGTTGCCCCGGCAGTCCACATGACCAACACTTGGGCTGTTTGGGTAGGAGATGCCGAAGCTCTGTAGCGCAGACCCAGGAAGTGAAGTCCCTCATGATTGTCTGCAACTCCTTAAGTGTTTTTTGATATTGTCTTGGTTTAGCATCACTGTCTGCACTAGATGTTGAGACACTGATGGCTGTCTTGCTGACCATTTCCAGTGGTTGGGTCAGGCCATCATGCATGGTGTGAGGTGCAGACAGGTTTACATCTTGCCACACCTCTCTGTGTTGGTAGTAGTATCAACGAAGAAGCAAACTGCAATGACATTGCATGCCGCCTCAGAGCACTCCTCCAGAGACAGGTAGGACAGCTGCACAATGCCCTGCTTCAACTCCTGCAATGATTTCTCCAGCTCACTGGGTGTGGCTATGCATTTGGGCATGGTGGGCATGTCACGGGTGTTGGTCACTGAAATGCAGCTCAAAGGCTGACACCAGTATTGAGTACTCCAATCAATGTGATTTTGGTAAGGACTGCAGTGTGCTCATTGCAAGGCTCCTCAGTACAGCCATGAGGTAGTAAGCTCACTGCTCAACAGTCCAACCATTCAGAGTGACGACAATCTCGAACTGGTGGCAGTATTTGTGCCGAGGTGTGTGTCCATGGGGGGTGGACTTAATTGTAATGCTTCTACCCATCCCTGGCTGAGGTGTCCTCACACTGCAAAACTACTGAGTCTCTCTTGTGACTTCTTTATTGACAGAAACCCTTTACCTTCTTCTCACTGCCCTCGTTCATTGGTTTGGTGGTGGTCAATTTCAAATCCTAAGCCGTTGGCCCAGAGTATCTTCTTCCCTGCAGCTGTAGGAATTCTTGCCATTCCTTCTTGAATGTGCTTACTTCCTGATTTATTTCCTGCTCAACACTGTCCATTCTCTCGCTTACAATGTCCATTCTTTCATTCACACTTTCGATTTTCTTGTCCATGCAGTTTATTTTATTATTCACCAACTCGCTAATACTTTCTTTTTTTTTTTTTTTGTCTACATTTTCATTCACACCGTCTGTTTTACTGTTCACATTTTAGTTTACTCTGTCTATTTTCCCATCCACTGGTTCACTAATACTACCTGTTTTGATATTTATAGATTAATTTACACTTCCTATTGTGCTATTTTTATTCTCATTATCATTATCTACAATATTATTTATTTGGCTATTTACACTTGCACTAACATTCATTATTTGGTCGTTCAGCCCTTCAATAAAAAATTGCAGTGCCTCCATATCTGCCAACATTTTCTTTGGTAGTATTCACAAAAATATACCAGTTTTGCGACCCAATACTACAATTATTGTTATTTTTACAAGCCTATCATACCAATTAGTAGCCTGCTATACAATCTTATTACAAACCAATTAGTTTTTTAAAAAATGCCTCCATCATACTTTTGACACCAGTGTTAAAATTTTTCAAAGTCTCTGGGTATAGCCATTTTCTTTAAAAAATGGAAGTTTTAAAACTAATAATAATATCTTAATTTATTTATAAATTATGTAAAAAAAAATTTAGACATAATATTTTGATAATAATGGCTATCACTTGCTATTTAAAACTATACAATTGAGTGTTGCCTCACAGAAATTGTCACAAACACTTAAAAGCAGTCTTTGTAAATAGTTTTCTAACACCTACTGAATTAATATTAAAATTGTACATTTGATATCTGACAGTTCCAGATATCACCATTATTTTTTGTCCGGAACTTTGTGAAACACCCCGAGCATTCCCGTACACATCCACACTCGTTGAATAACTCGCCCTCTGTAGCTCTCTTGCACTCTCATCTGTTGCTGCCCCCCCCCCCACACACACACACACACACACTCTCACACTCACTCACTCTCACACTCACTCACTCACTCACTCTCACACTCACTCTCACTCTCACTCACTCACACACTCACTCTCACTCACTCTCACTCACTCACTCTCTCTCTCTCTCTCTCTCTCTCTCTCTCTCTCCTGCTGCAATCTCTAACATTCTTGCCCACTGCTAGTCCTTTTCTTAGATGGCCCAATCTCCATTTGCCAGTAACTGCACTTCGCCAGATGGCTAGAGCACGCTGCAGATCGTATGGATGCGGCAATATTTGTAGGTGCAGGCACCCTTGTCCAGAACATTCTTCACGTGGCTGCCAACGCTTAGGAGGGAGATGACTAGAAAGTTCCTGCAATACCTTGCAGCTGCCGACCTCTCCTACAGGGGAGGAGGGTAGCGACACAAGTTCAGGTCAGCTGTTAATCATCCCCCTACCTGCTTGGCAGTGTAATGGGCCCGCCTTGGGGAGGGGCTTAGGGGGAGAGGGGTTGAGTCATAGTAACCCCCCCCCTTTTTTTTCTTTACACCGCCGCCATTGCTTGGCACTGAGTTCACTCGTAACAATAGTAAATTCTAAGCTTTAGGGATATTATTAATGTAATTTGTATAAACCACCTATCCATTTCATAGGGTATATATTTAAATATTTAAATTTTAAATTAATTACGATTATAAAATTTTTGTTGTGAATGAAATTAATTTTTAATTTTAGTAATTTTGGATTGTAAGTTTTCTTTTTTATGTATGTTTTTAAGTTTTTGGTTTTTTTTAACTTTTCATTTTATTTTCATGTTTCTTGGTGGCATCTGAAATGTTGCATGTCTTTGACGTTGCCAGGACATGTACTTCTTGGTGGGACTTTTGAACATGGTGGATGTTGCCGCCTGCACCCATATTTATAATCTGCAAATCTCGAGGCACCATCCTAACTTTGGTTAGATATTATTTGTACCACAGAAAGCAAGTGGTTAAGTTATGCAGCACAGGTATTTGTAGAAAAGGTCTAAATGTTGACTTAATTTATATTTGAGCGAGAAATATTAACATCTGAACACACTATTATGTTCCATTCATTTTGGTATAACATAGTTGGACATATAAACACAACTGCAATTTCATGGCCAGAGGGGCCACTAAAGGTCTGATAACTTCATTTTTCATTAAATTTCACTTGTTTCTAAATGTCTATCACAATTTTTATTGAATTTCAAACCTTTGTCACCAAAAACTCAGTAGTCTTCAAATATGTCTTCCAGTGAAGCCACAGGCTCTAATAAAGTTTACTTCATAATTGTTTACTCAATTTAAAGTGAACTAAAGTAATTATTTTGTGGGGAAAACATTTTGAATTTTAAATCAATTGGATTTTTGCAATTGTTATAGTTTTGAAATTGATCAAAATAATTTCCATGTGCATACGGTAATGGAACCGAATTTGGATCATGTACTGATTGTGGATCAAGCTAACTAATATAGTGATTTGAAGGATGCCTGCTAAGATATGGAATCATGCAATCTGTAGTTTTTTTTATATATGGTGTCTGCATTTCAATATGCAGTGTAGGAGTTGGCGGCCTAGTTAAGGAAGTTGTGGCAATAAAAAAAATTGTGAAGTCCCACCATGTAGTTGTGCAGTTGCAACTAACTGGCAGAGAGGCATGAGCTTTAGAATGTAAGTATAGTTATTGGGGTTTAAAAGGTGGCTATGGTTTATGTTATGTCTGTGGTGAACAGACTATATATATATATATATATATATAAATATAAATCAGAACACATTGAATATATGATATGTTACAGAAACGTAATTACAATGTGAGTGAGAGTAGTGATCAGCTGTAGGTACAGATAATTGATACTGTACACCAAGAACAGATTACATATTGAGATGACAATATATCAATGGGGACACCAATACCAGTATGTAGTAGCATTATAACATTTGAAAATGATAAATTAAGAGTCAGGGAAGTGCTTCATAAGATGTGCCCACATAAATGTACCTATTTTACACTGAAATGGCATATTAACAATGTGATGATGCCGGCCTTAAGTGTGTTAAAATTATGTTAATGTTAGGTACAGGTTTGAGACGGATACAAGGCCAAAAATACATGTACACTCTAAAACTGTAATTAGCTATATTTTGCATGTGTGTTAAAGGACACACAAAAATATTGTAAGCTAATATAACTTCAAATTAGTGTACGCTAATAGGCTATTTTTAATTTTATGTGCAGTAGCAATAGACATACTGACGTAGTAAGTTGCAAAATTTAACTTCATGACATACTGTCATCACAGCATTCACGTAACATAAAATAACTTAATAACCTGAAAAATGTTGGAATTGCTTCAACAATACATTTTTAGTATCTTCCTTCTAGTATGATAAAATGCAGAGAGGGGCTAAGCTGTTTAGCAATGATCACGCAAAAACTGTCTTAATCTTAAGTGTATGAATCACACAAACATGCAGATTTATCAATAGTAAACAATTTTCAGGGAATGCCAGTTATCTGAGTATCTTATGCTACATAACTGCTGGGATTTCATGTGATATAAGGCCCATGAATTACCCTCTTGGCCACTGAGACTCCTTTTTAAATGGACACATCTCTGCAAAATTTGTTGGAAATGCTGATTACAAAGCTCCAAGCTGAGTACTGACACGTGAGTTTTGAAAACCTGCTAGAACAGACATTCATATCAAAGACCAGGTACTGCAGTGATGTAGTGGTGAGACTACTTACCTTCCACTGTGATCCATGTTCAATTCCCTGTATTGTCAAATGTGGATTATCACACTTGGAAAATGTGGCAGATGTTGCTGTTAGTAGGTTATTTTCTTGAGGCACTCAAAGTTTCCTCCATCAATTCATTCTGTTGGTAGAAAGTGTCTCGTGCATTACTGTTGACAGGTTGTTTTCTCAACTATCACTGCTCAAACTCCATCGCACTTCACCCGTGCTGGTCCTGGAGACTCTAGCAGTTAAATTCTGCCCAAATCTTGTATGTCCTATTATAGATTTAACATTATTTTTGCAATAACTTAAAAAAACTAAATGGGTGTAGTGTTTGTTTGCATGAAAATATTGGTTGAAACATTAAATGAACAATTAATTTTATTTTTATTCTCTGTGCATATTAAACGATTCCTTAAGATTTGCATGGTAATGTTTGAAACTGATGTGCTTAAATATTTTCTTTTCAGCATGGAGTACTCATTTATCACAATTTCATGCCCTGTCAGTTGATACAACATATATTGCTACATTACAGATGTTTGAACCAACATAACAGATTTTGGCTCCCATTGGCATGCTCCTACAATGCAGATATATGATTTCAGGAAGCACTGCAGCTAGGTACAATGATCTCGAAGAGGAGACACATCAGTGTCCCAGAAGTAGATGCCCTAAAATAACTTTCAGTGTTTTATTTTAGGCGCATGTCATAAAAAAGTATAATTTTTTTTTTTGTGATGTGTGGCTGTTGTTGAAATTGGTGGTATTGGTATTAGATAATAATATTACTGGTAAAAACAGTGAGAGTTCGTTTGTACGAGGTGTTGGTTTCTTCCAGCAAATAAAACTTAAATTGGGTGCAGAAGAATTTTTTTTTATTAAAACCCATTACTGGAGGTTTTAAGTGATCCAAAATCTTAACTCTTAATTGTTTTAGTTACTTATCTTGAGCTGTGAAAAACTGTCTAATTTTGTTTGGGGCATTGTTGTTTGGACACTGTTAACTTAGTAAAGGAGTAATAGAGCTTAAATTGACTGCAAAGGTGTCTGTGATCATCGAAATGTTATGTTTATGTGGTAAGTTGTCTGAGCAGGTAATGTTTACCTCCTCAAGAGACATCTTTGGCACATCTCAGCATTTCCTTACTAAGACAGGACACAAGTTGATAGTTACCACTGATGTTATGGCTGCCAAGTCTCTCTCTCCAAAATAATGCAGTAACTGTTGTTATACACCAAAAGACCAAACTAATCTAATTTCTATAAAGTCATATGATTGAATGTTTATGTGTACAAATGCAAAAAATCTGGTCCAAGATTAAGTGCAATCAAATTCACATTGTGGTTTTGAATCTGATAGATTATCTCTTAAGCACAGTGACACATTTGGGAGTGTCAAAAATAATTATTAATTGAATTTCAAATATATTGTATTATTTTTATATGTTTCATGCACATTAAGTATGTGTCACATGTCATCCTCACATTTAAGGTCTCACATGGACAGATATTGAAACTTATTTTATGATAGTATTTAACATTTCTAAAACATTCAATAGAAGTAAAATGCCACAATATTTTAATAGTGTTGCAATTTTCCAAACATTTCTTTACATAGCCAGGTTCTTTAAGTGGTGGAGGACTTAATTAAATGAAAGAGTTAATAATAATTCTATAGTTTATTTATAAATAATACCAAAAAACACTATGAACTTACTATCTCAACAACAATGGCTGTCACTTTCTATTTACAGTAAGTACTAACTTAATCGCCCTTCACATGACGAAAATTGACACAATCAAACACTTAAAACCAGTCTTTATGAAAAGTTTTCTAACACTTGTTGAATTACTATTAAAATTATATATTTACTATCTGACAGTTCCAGTATTTACAATTAAGTCTGTATCACTTGTCCATTCAGTTCCACCAGTTTTCCTGTCTGGAATGTTCTGGAATGTCCTGAGCACTCCCATACACAAGTGCTTTCTGGCCTGATAACTCGCCCTCCGCAGCACTTTAGCGCCTCTTCCGCCACTGCCGTACACATTGGTCCGCCGTAGTCACTTTCACTCTCACCATGTGTCCTCTTCTTCGTTCACTGCTCGCCGCACTTTGCCAGAATGCCAACCTTTCCCTGGGTGCGGCGTTATATATAGGGGCTGGCGCTCAATGGAGAACAATCTTCACACATTGGTTCTGTTGAGAGATTTGGGCTGCTCTTAACAAGGAGGTCTTGAGACCTGATTTACACATTGGTCCGCGCTGAGGAGGGGGAGATGTCCCGAAAGCTCGTGCAACGGACCACAGCCACAAACTGCTCCAGCGAGGTGAGGGGGGGTGGCACCAGCTCAGATCACAGTCAATTTCTTTTCCCACTCCAACAATATAGCAGGTCTGCCCATGGTAGGGTTGCCATGATTCTCTTCCACAAAACCAGCAGAGAATTTACAGTACTAAAATCAGTGGATTATCGACAAAAGTACTTTATTTAAAACAAACATAATATAATGATGATGCTTAAAAACTCTTTCATGCTAAATAAATCAGTTTGTCAAAATGAAATTTGTATTGTCACTATTGTTGTAATTTTATTTACTGTAGTTCAGTTATATTATCACTATGCCAGTCATATTTTACAGATAATTGTACTTGTTGAAATACGCACTTTAATCTTTTTTCGCTGTCCATAAGTTCATAAAATTCAGTGCAAAATATACATGTACCATGTTATACTGAATGTAAAGAATGGCAGGAAAGCAGCTTCTTGATGGCAGGTGTTAATTAATTTTAATATATCATAATACGTACTTAATGTAAGAGTGTAAAGAATCTGGGACTTTTACAAGAATTTTGCTAAACCAGCTGGGATTATTTTCCCCGCCCTTGAATCTGGGACAATCCTGGTTTTCTGGGATGAATGTTAACTCTTGTCCAGAAGAGGGACCAGGGAGAGTGGGTGAAGCGCAGCGATCCGCTCCTCTGATGGTCTGAGGAGAGACGCTCCCCTTAGCATGGGGAAGGGGGAAGGGCCTGTGTACAACATTTTAATTTACACTTTTTTTTTTGTGATTTCCCTTTTGATTGCGGCACTTAGCTCACACCCCAGTATCAGTAATATTGCCTATTACTTATTGTAATGTGTATTGTCTATATGGGTTATGCTTTGGCTAGCAAAAACAATCAACAAATATGTAGTAGTTTCATTGTTTTGTATTGCCTAGTACTGAGAAATTTTTGATTTCTCACCGTCACAGACCGTGATACATTCTTTTCTCTATGATGTACTGCATCATCCCATACACGTACAATTATGACGAATATTTGACTTAATGCGTAACGCCGACCATGACCACATGACCATGCTCCTCAGAGAGGCGTGTGCCACAGTCCACCATACCTTTTGTGCAAGTGCCCCTTTATCCTTCCGACCACAACCTCTGACCCCCACTTTGGAATGGAAAGATCGCCTCACCCCCTCCAGGGCAGGGTGATACTCCACTCCATGTGTTACTAATTTTTTTTGGAAATTTGCATGGGTATGCCAATATTCAATAGGCCTTTATTGCAGTACAATTACATTTACAGTAAAAAAATGTTCTAGATTCCATTAAAATACAATTACATGCTTGTTACTTTGCTCTGCATTGCTTCTCTTGCCCCGTCCTGCTGGAACTAGCGAAGGCAAAGTAGTGTGTCAAGACCAGGCGAGCAGTAACCCAAGGAGCGTGTGGAGATTTACATAGACGAGTTGCCACGTGCCCCAGATAAGCATATCAGAACTCCTGCACTCCTGTCCTTGGACGGATTGAATTTTTGGGGTTATCTTTGCAAGAATGTTCTGGTCATCGCCCAAGCCTCTCTCAGATACACCTGGGGTGCTGGGAACCTTCTAGATTAGGCCAGCAAGACTACAAGCTGCGATGGACCTCTGAGCCGACAGTTTTAGAGTTTGGAGGATTGTGCGACCTAAAGCACCAGGTGTGTGAAGACAGCAAAGCAATAAGTGGCAGTGACCAGCGAGAGTGAAGTTTGTGGACTGTGAGCATCAGTACAGTGGAGAAGTGAGACTGACGAGCGTGAACTGGCTGCATGAGTGACAGACATTTGGAAAGTTGGCAATATATACATTGAATATCTGTCAATAATGATGAATATGTGTCAATAATGAGTGTGACTTAACTGTAACCAATATAGTGACATTAAGAAGGACTTTGAGTTAGGCCTTAAATATTGCGCTCACTGAGAATAACAAGAGTAATAGTCGAAATAGCTAGTTTAGCGTTGTAAATAATAGCTGTGTAAATATTTATAGCATTATAAAAAAAATTTAAAAATCAAAATTTAGTTCTTTTATTTTTATTAAGACCTCCATCCATCACAATCTCGAATATTCCCCCCTGGTGTCAGAAGTGGGATGGAGGCAATTATTAATTACTCAATTGTAAATCTAGTTAGGCAGTAGGTCAGTAATTAGTGATATTTAGAATATTTAGTTCATTGTAATGGCTGAATGGTGGAATATTAAGACATTTTTGTAATGAAATGAAATAGAAAACAAATGCATTAGAGAAGGAGTTGGCAGTAATTTCTTCAATAGCCGAGTTCCACTATCATTAAATCGGCAGCCGAGAGAAGAGGGAAGCAGTGCAAGCTGTTAATCAATACTGTAACCTCTGAGGTTAGCCGGCAGCTCTGCAGCATTGGTGTCATGCAGCTAGGAGTTTCCTTGGTGGCAGTACCAAAACCATTTTGAAATAGTCACCACCCTGAATGACTGGTCAGACAAACAGTGTGCTTACTATATTGACGCTGTACTTAGATGCCCTGAACTGAGCTTACTACAAACTCTGCCAGAGTGACATCGACTGGAGTACCTCACACGGATGTTGGCCTTGATGCTACATTTCTGTGATTGATACCTGTGACATGCTCAACTGTGAAGCTGGAACCAGCGACCAGGGGAGCCACTGCAGGAACTATGGCAAGACATGCGTCTGTCCCACCTACCTCTGGAAGGGTGCCCCGAGGAGGCATGCGACGTCATTGCAGTTGACTTCTTCATCGATGCCGTCACCAACACAGAGGTATGGCAAGCATAGCTGCACCCCACACCATGCAGGGCGCCCTGGACTGGGCACTGGAGATGGAGTCAGCAAGATAGGGGTCTGCACCGTAACATCTGGTACGGGCAATGACTCTGAACGAAGACTACCAAGACAGCATGAAGACAATGAAAGAGTTATAGAGGGCTGTGAGGCACATTGCTTCCAGGGTATATGNCCCCCATCTCTAAACTGCCTGAGTGTTGGTCATATGGACAGCCAGGGCACCTGAGATCCTACTGCCCACAACAGCAACAGCAGCAGCAGCCGGAAAATAGGCAGCAAGAGGCAGTTGAGAATACAACACTTTCGGAAAATTTGTAAACACCAATCTTGGGGGTGAAGGTCAGTGACTGCTAGAGGAAAAGCCCCAATGGTCTTACATATATGTTTGGTGAAACAGGATTTGGATGCAATACTGATGGAGGGGAGCTTGAATGATATTCCTTGCCAGGTGGTTGACACTAGGGCGACCATAACAGTAGCAAGACCAGACATCCTTGGGCCTTCCCCCCTGTGATCTCCCAACGACAGTTTGGGACATTGCTGTTTGACTATGGTAACAGGTGAGATCACACCAGTGAAACATAAGAGAAGAGTGAACTTGAAGCTTGGTGACCTTAGTTTAGAGTACAATATATACATAGCAGAAATGGGGGATGATTGTCTTTTGGGACTTGATGTATGTTGGCTGGGGTGCTGTATTGATACTCGACTTGGTGTGCTACTGGCAGGCAGTACAGAGTTGGTGATGTCAACATAGCAGGATTTGTTCTCGCCAATTAGCTGCCCAGTAGTTTGTTGTGAACCAACTGTGCTACCCTCTTAAAGAAAAATTGTCATTACAGGCAGATGTCTAAGAAAATTTCTCATATGTTTTGGTCTGATTGAACCAGCGGAGAAAGGTGACATCCGGCCAGGCAGTGTCATCACATGGACAAATTTGGTCTCTTCAAATTCTGGAAGTTTGCCAGTTATAATAATA
Source organism: Clitarchus hookeri (assembly GCA_002778355.1). Lineage (NCBI taxonomy): Eukaryota > Metazoa > Arthropoda > Insecta > Phasmatodea > Phasmatidae > Clitarchus > Clitarchus hookeri. Next base: position 639,415 of record NQII01000166.1, read on the forward strand.
CATTTGTCCAATAGTGCTGTGCGTCTTGAGGAAGGGTAGTGATAGGGGTTTGCAAGCAGATCACACAGATACTTATAAATTTTCCAGAAGCTTGTAGAGCAAAGCAAATTAAATGTCCTTTACCACAAGTACTGGTATAAGCCAGCATGCAGCCTCTCAGCCATACTTTTGTTATTTTTACGTAGCGCTCTTAGCCTTACAGCCATACTGTGCTTTGGCCGCCCACTTGGCAGGGAAGAGGAATCACGCCCTCTTAACACGGGCATCCCAGCTATTCACCTGAGGTAACCAAGTCCAAAGCCCCGACTTGATACACAAGCTCTACCAGGAGCACCCTACCACAAGGTCTGAGACCCTCGTACTCAGATTACTAAGTGTGTGGTCTTGCCAGGACATTACCGGAGCAGGTGCCTGCTCACCGCTCAGTCTTTCTTTAAGAGGGGGAATCTCTCCAGACCTCCTCCAACATACGGAGTTAACCACTGCCAGCACGAGTCCAACCTCTATTGATCAGAACACCAGAGAGAACCTCTGGTGGGGCCAACCCAATCAGCCCGTGCTCCCACTTATTTACCATGGCACTAGTGGGTTTACTCATGTCTGACCGCCCCACCAACCACACCACAGGCAGACAGCGTGCGGTGTAACTCTGCACGGGCGGTTTCCGTCATTATCAAAATCTGAAGGTCCTTTCCCATGGGCACCCGTAAGTCCCACAAGTCCAGAGTTCTCCCAGTGTTCATCACTGCCCATCGTTATCACCCATCCACCTGCAACGCAGCTGGCGAGCTGTTATTGGACACTTGTCCTTTACCATACATTAGAATTTCTTCAAACAAGAAATTCCTGTCTTGGGCCTGAATACCAAGTGGTTGGGCCTAGTTACCAACTATCGGCCTAAGCCATCAGGGCGGATACCCCTTACCAGCCACAAGGAAACTGGTTCCCATAGGGAGATGGGTGGCGGAGCCCAATTTGCAAAGCACAGGGGAGGCACTGGTAGCCTTGGGTCGCCATGGGTGGAGAGAGGCTATAAGAGACACATCATCCACCCTTTCTACAGCCGGTGTGGTGAAGGGCTTGGTTACTATAGCATGGTACTGCCACACCACCTCAAACGCACAACCACCTTCCTCACACAGGTGTCACCGACCCATATCCTCCTACCACAAGTACTATAAGCAAGCATACAGTCTTTCGGCCATATTTTTGTTATTTTTACGTAGTGCTCTTAGCCTTGTGGCAATTTACCACAAGTACTGGAGGAACTGCTACTAAGAACAAGAGAAAATTTCAACTGGTGACACAGAAAGGCTGTCTCGGAATTACTGCAGAGAAATAGTAACGCCTTGTCGTGTGGTGAAGCATTTGAGGGAATTCTGAAGGAAATGGAGTTAGATGTGATAGAACCATCAGTTAGTCCATTGTCTTCCCCCATTAAAGTAGTTAAGAAGGAAGATAACATGCTTAGGTTTTGTATGGATTATCTCCAGGTTAATAATGTGACCAAGACTCTTATCCATTTCCAAAGATAGACGACATACAGAATAGCCTTGGAGCTTTGCAATGGTTTTCTACTTTGGAGATAAAAATCGATACTGACAGTGCGAGGTGGCCCCAGAGGACCAAGAGAAGACTGCATTTTGTGTCCAAGGAAAAGGAACCTGGCAGTTCAAAGTTATGTCTTTTGGGCTGAGTAATGCCCGTGCCACCTTTGAATGCCTGATGCAAAAGTCCTCCCTTTAGATACGTCAGGTTTGCCTAGATTACATTTTTGGACAGATAGGTGGCTGAGTGGTTAGCCTGCTTGCCTACCACCAAGACGAACCGGGTTCAATCCCTGGCTGGGTCACTCCGGATTTTCGCATGTGGGAATTGTGCCGGATGATGTCACTGGGTTGACATTTTTTCTTAGGGATCTCTTGTTTCCCCCACCCTCGCATTCTGGCACTGCTCCATACTCACCTCGCTTTACCCGCATAGGCTCTCAAGACTCGAATATTAAGGGCCGCCCAGACCTCTCCATTCCACACTCCTTCCCCCCCACACCCACCCTGACAGGGTCTCTGACTTAGACATGGTGCTCAAATTGATATTGCTGGTTCTGGACCATTTGATGCAACTGTTGCCTGCAGTTTCCTAGCCCAGACCTAATTTCAGAGGCACTCCTAGACTGGGGAACTCAACAAGGACTATTCAGTTCAGCTTTTATTAATGGGAACACTTTTTTGCAATATCTAACATGGGCTTAGCCTATATCACAACAGACTTTAACCAAACTTTACTATACTATGCCACTTGATAGTTCTGTAAATGAGCTAACAGTATTATAATTATTTTCAGTGATGTTTATGATAATAGTCATAAGTATGTTTGTGGAATAGACTTTACAGAAAGTTTTGCTTACTACAATAAGAAGTGTGCATAGTTGAAAATATATCAAGGGAAGGTATTCAATGCATGCTTTATTATCAGTATTGTGGCTTGGTAGGCTCAACGAATAAAATAAGCATCTTATTAATTGTTAGTAATACACTGAAAAATAAAAAGACCTTGTATTTTTCATCACAGAATCTGTGTGTTTGTGATATGTGAATTTGTGTGTGTCATATATGACTATCTTGGGATTGACACATTTAGTAACATTTAACAATGCAATTTGAATGAAGCATGTGATATTTATTATGTTACTAATCATTGAATTTTGTGGGAAGCTCCCTGTTGGCTATGTTGCTGTGAAAATGCATCAAGAAGTCTCTCCTAATGCACTGGGTGTTGCTCGCAGGCAGTTCGTGGTGCCACTGGAGGTGGTAATTCAGCAGTCACGGGCATTTGAGACACTGAACCTGGGCTGCTCAGAGGAGCTGGTGGCATATGCTGGCACCATTCTGGAGCTGCTGGCGTTACATCAGTCCTGCTCACTGCACCATCTGGGGCTTGCCTCCGTCAAGGAGGACCCAGACAACTACCAGCTTGTTGATCTCAACCCCAAGTGGTTTATGGCTTTCCAGAAACTGCAGGTCTGTCAAAAAAGTGTCACGTTAATGTTATATAGTATACTCATCTCACAATGTCTAAAAGTCATCAAAATTTCTGGGACTAGTTTCTTGTCGTATAATTTAATAAAAATTGGGTTTTTGTTAGAAGCACTTCAAGAGTGGAGGGAAACACAAGATACACTTAAGAGGTCAAACTATCAATATTTTTGCTTTTGGTTTGTTATATTAATGGTGTAAGAAATTTGTACCATAAGGTATGTATGCTAGAGCTCTTAAAAGTGTACGGGACATAAATTAAAGCTAAAAACAATACTTGATACCTGCAGGTTTATGATTGCCAAAATTGTGAGCAAATGTTTTGCTGGAATAATGCATCGTTGTTGATTTATTTACGATGCTGCTAATGTGTATTTTTTATAGTGGCATAAGAAACTATGCAAAAGGAATGTATAAGAAGAAAGGTAGGTTCATATATTTTTTTATATGTTACTGGTTACAATGAAACCTCAGTGCATCGTTCTTGCTTCTATCATTTTTCTGGCATTTATTATTTATTTTGCTCAGTCTAGAGAAACCTACCTTTAGAACAGTATAAAAAGTCAGTGTGAATTATTTTTAATTGTCGTTTTCTGTATCCACATTTTTTTTACTTTCAACTGGAGTCTTTATACTTAATAGTCAAGCTTGCCTTTGAGGCCAGTTTGCATTCAGGTGCCTTAAAGGTCATCACCATTGATATCTGGTGGTTACTCTTGCTTGTTACAAGACATACACACATCTGTAAACATGGGATAGTGAGCCATTCTTTCTCTGATTCCACTATCCTCTTAGATGCCCCTAGATTGCAGCATTAGATAAATAGTGGCTCATTTTGTACCATTTTAGTCAGTTAAGGGTGTAGTTTTGCCCCAAGCATGTTTTCGTACTGCAAACAGGGAGATGCTCAGATGCCATTCTGCTGTGAGAGAAGCATCTTCAGCTGTCGGAAAAAGGGGTTATGGAGGGAAGGGAACATAATTGTTTACATCTGTAGGCAGGAGAGGAGGAGGTAAAGGAAGCAAAAAAAACATAAGTTATTTTTTCTTAAAAATTTTTGGTTTTTGCAGCTTTTTACCTATGCCTTTCAATTTACCATTGACATCTTTATCTCTTCAACCCACCCAGTCAACTGGAAGTTGACTTTGCAGAGGAAGCAGTGCAGCTGCAGTGTTGAAAATATTTTCACTAATTTGTCTTATTTGTCAGTGTTCTGGCACCTGCAGCTTCTGCATTTTACCCACCCATGTTAAATTGCCTTTCTTCTGTTATTTGACATTGCCGCAGTTGGGGCTTTAAGACCCTGCCAAGTCTGGTGCTCACCACAACAAAAAGATGAATTTAGGTATTGTATGTATATGGGTGCCAGCTAGACACAGAGTTAACACGAAAGCATGAGTTCAGGGTAGAGTTCTATTTGCCTGCTTGGCAGCGATGAGCATCGGCGACTGTGGTCCGACCACGTGATGGTTAAGCCTGCACTATTTACTAATATTGTGGTTTAAGTCACTCTGCACACTTTCTCACTTAAGTGGGCGAGAATTGGGTAGGACAAACTTCTATTGGACACAGGTTTAGATAGCATGGGGTTTATTACCCAGTAAGTACATGTTACGGTCGAACATGTGGTACAAATATATAACAACGAAAATTAACACAGTTTCTCACAACTAGATATTAGACGGTTTAACTGGAAGTGTGCACTAAACAAACATACTGTGATGCCCACGTGAAATCCTCACTGGACAGGATATTGACCGATTTAAACTACGCCGGAGTCGGCCAGGGCCGTAACACACAAGGCTCCATGTGCCCGTGTATGTGGTGCATGAGTTAAAAATGTATTAGTTAAAACTATTCCACCGCAATAGGATGTGACGTGGGTGCTTAAAAGAAAGGTTTCTGTGTACGTATGAATTTTAAACAGCACTACTATGACAACCCTCCTAATGGGAGTTGCTGGTGTTGGAGCCTTCCCCCCCTTCCCCACCCTCTCTCCAGTTGGCTGGGAAGCTGGTGTCGTCCACTTGACGGGCTTATTGCTGGGAGTGGGAAGGGTTGCCTGTGGCAATTCAACAATGGCTCGCTGGGCAAGAGGAGGAGTACTAGTGGGAGCTGGCCTGGTTGGAACTCTGTAAGGTGTGTAGCTAGATGATAGCTCTAAACATCAGACCACGTTGTCTAATGCTGAGGGCTGGTTAAAGGTTATTGGCTTGTTTAGCGACGTGGTGAGACAGCACACAGGACGTGCCACAGTAACTTGTAGTGTAGGTTGCTGCTTCTACTGGTTGAGCTGGCCGATGATCCCCTCTGCCAAGCTGTTTCTTCGTGTTTCCAGGAATACACCAGGCTAGCACTCTCTCCGTCCTCTACCAAGCCTCCAATTAGGGCTAGTCCCTGTTTGGCCACTTTATCTCGCCTAGCTCTGTGGCTAGGCATAAGGAGGTAGAGAGGATGACAGTGGATGTATCGTAGGGGCGGGCACGGTCTGAAAGGAAGAAGGTGCAGGCAGCTGGATGTAGTTGGTAGGCCTAGCTACTGGCCTCCAGCAAGTGACTCGGCGGGTGTCAAGTTCTCGGCAAACCCAAGCACTTAAGTGAACTGTGACAATAGCAGGATAGGGGTGTCTGCTCTCGTGCTACTTAGGAAGGCGGAAAGTTTCCATAGATCCAAGCATCACAAAGAGACGGAGCTCCCTAACAGAGGTGGCTGTTGGTCTCCCTTCAAGTACGTTGGTTCGGCAAGAAGTCACCGGCAGATCTAAGCACTTATAGAAGTGTTCAACAGTCGAGTGGGCCACTGTTCTGCAGAGAGGACTCCCTTTTGGCAAAGAAGGGTTAGGGGCGGCAGCACGTGCCTGCTTCTGCAAGAGTGTCAGAGGTTCTCTTTGACGAAACAGGATATAGCAGGAAGCAGGTTGTGAAAAAATAGAAGCTGCGAGTGATAATCCAGCCAAATTGGTTTATGGTCGAAACAGTAAACACACATAACCAACCTGTACCCTGACTAGGGCCTGAAGGGCAGATCCTAGGATACCAACCAGAGTGATGCTTAGTCTCGGATGACACGGAGCCATGGGGGGTGAGGGTGACCCTAATGGTATAGTACTCGGACTCGTGGCTGAACGTGCGTGGCTAGCTGGGTAGCAGTGAAGTGTGGGAGGCCTTGGTGTGCTGACGGGCAGCATGACGTTCTAGACCGGAGCTGTGATAGCTGGTAGACGAGCATGAAGTCAGTCCTCAGTCAGGCAGAGTGATGTTCTGCAACTGTGCTGCAAGCATCAGCTAGTGGTAGAAGTCGGTACGCTGCCAGGCAGAGTAACGTTCGACGACAGAACTGCGAGGGAGTCAGCCTCAAACTCTAGTCTGCGGGCTATATATGTACCCGACACACAGGGCCAGTGCAGGGAGTGCTGGTAGTGGAGAGGTAGCGGAGAGAGAGGGTGATGAAGAAGTAGCGGAGATGGCCGAAGGCGGCTGAAGCTGTGTGCTCCGTCGAGGTAAAAGGGGTGTAGGAATTAAAATGGCGCTATGACCAAAATGACTTGAGCTTAGAGGTGAGGATCTGATGGCTCCTATTCCCAACCATCGAATACAGGACTGTGGTACAATATATTATCCCAAAGGTTAAAATTAAATTTTTTGGTGTGATATGTGGTTGCAAAATATTTTCACAGCTGTTGCAAAACTAGTGAAAAATGAAAATATTTAAGGAAAAGTGTGACAATTGATGAACAGTTGCATGAGGTCATAACTTACACATTTGAAAAGTTAACAATGTACATTAGGGCTGACACCGATCTTCGAACAAAAATCCTTGATCTTACAATAAAACTGGCAAACAAACACCACCGCAAGTAGGAACTTAAGAGAATTTTCTATTAATTTACAAATTAGGCCAGAACAGTACATTATATTTGCAAGATTATATTAAGCATTAACTTGTGAGTAGAATGTAATTTACTTTTGAGAATGGGAATACTATTAGAAACCAATAATTTCATACAATGGTCATGTTTTCTTAGCTTTTGTGACAAAATGACTGGTAAATTAGCCTTTTTTTTTTTAAATAATATCTTTCAGAATAGACCTATGCTTTGTTTTAAACTAAAATTGCAAATTTTATTTAAGTGCTCCAAATAAAATCAGAATTTAATTAATCAAATTTATTTTTAAAACTGCAACATAAGACATTAAAATACTGGTCGTAATAAGACCTGCTCGTGAAGTCACTGAAGTTCCTAATGTTTTCACTTCACTAGGCTTACTGTTTTGTTTACAGTCACAATAATACTTACAGGGTCTTTGGTAAGACAATAAATTGTTTTGTTCATGGCAATACTTCCGTGGAATTATTAGCATCTGCTTTCCACGAATTGCAAACGTGTTGACTTCAAAATTACGTGGTGTAATCATAACCTTGTCACATGTGCAAGTTATGAACATAATACACAGCAACTTTTCTAGTAAACATATTTATAGATATTTTATGCAACAAAAAGTAGCAAAGAATGATTTTTTCTTGTGCCATGTAAACTTTCCTCACCTTTCGGAATTTTAAAATGTCACGGCTACAACGAAACACAACTTGCGAGAATGAATGCACATTCCATACAATAAATACAGTTTTTTTCTTGTGTTACAAATTGTTTATAGCAAAACCATATTTTAAAATTATCACAATTAGATATCACATAAATGGCAGAACATTCGTACTCAAATAATCAGAATAAATATTAGTAGCTGCATTTGTGCGACTTGTATTTTTTTGCGAGCCTATTGTTTTTAGGTTACGTACATCGTATATTGAAACTAGTCAACTAATTGTTACTTGACACGCATAATGTCGCGCGTGTGATACGCATCCCGTACTTTTTATGTAAGCGGATCTTGCAATACGCGTTTGCCTGATTAATTACCATTTTTTTCTTGAACTATTACTTAAATTTATGTACAAATTTTAATATTTCATTTATAATAATGACTGAGAACAGGAAGAAAGCAGGCGTCTTGGTAATGCCTAGTTAGAAATATGTAAAATATTATTAAACTGAGTGCGCATATATATGGTATGGTGTCCCTTTGGTGCAATTTTCTAGACTTAGTCGATGTTTGTTTGCATGAAGCGGAGGAATTGCCTAAAAGTAGAACTTTAGCAGTGCTTCAGAAAACTTGGAAGTAACCATGAATGGATTATAAACATCATGGCCAGCATTATCTCGTCAGAAATTTACATAAAGGTAAATGCAGCTTATGTGAACTGCTAGAATCCAGAAGCAATGTTTGCAGGAATTAATGTTTCTTTTTATGGTGTAAAATGTAAACTTGTATTTTGCATTATTTTCTTTTCCAAATTTTCAATTTTGTATAGAGAGAATAGTACACTCATTATCGAGTATTGTGAGGGTACGATTAACATTTATTGCTAGGCAAGATTTACCTAACAACTGAGCACTTAACGTTTACCAATGCAGTCTCTTTGAAAGAAACTGAGAATTGGTATTATTTCATTTACGTACAATATGATTCTAAAACTACTCTATAAAGTAAAGCTAGTTGGGTACATTTTCTAATATGAACTCGTGCTGGAATATAAAACAATTTTTCTAAGTTTAACATAAGACTTTCAAAAGTCAGCTAACTTTAAACAATTGTATTTCAATATCCTTTATCCAGACCTGAAATGTCCTTCATCCTCTAATTTCCGAGGTCTAAATCAAAACTTCCAGATTCTGTACAGGAAATTCGATTTTTCGTGAATAATTGAATCTATTAATGTGCATCACACTATCTGTAAAACTATGTCTGAAGGTTTGGACTCATTTTTATTCTGAAGATCGTCGAAGTAAAATTATAAAGCATGTCCCTGATTACAGTACGTCTAGGAGCATTCTTTTAATATATTTTGTAGCAGTGGGCAAAAATATGTTTCTTACACAGATATTTTTATAGCATCGCAGTTGTGATATCGTAAAGAGAATTTTGCCAAAACGTCGTAGATGAACTTGCTTCTGGAAACAGTACACACATTGATGACATTAGAACGTAAAGTTGTGTGTTTCGAAGACTTCTTAGCAACCCAGGCCACAGAAGTCACCCATCAGCCTCGTGCAGAGAAAGCCGGACGTACACAATATTGATTTTTTTGTCAATTTTCGTTAGGAAACTATGAGTCAATTTTCCTTATATTTGCTTCCATAGTGCCTGTTGCGACTCAATACTTGTTGATGTTTGTGTTTGTGGTCTCAAGGTCTAGACCTCAAGAACGAGTTCTTTGTTCAACAGCAAGGTCACTTGAGACAAGAGTCTGGAGGGAGGGAGACGTGTTGTACGGCTGCATGCGGCTACTCGCTAATAAAGTGCTGAAAAATTGTCAAATCCAGTGATTTAAACGCGCCTATAAATTAGAATACTGATCATGTAATTATTTGATGCAGCAGTAAAACAGTGCCTTTTGAATTATGGTGCTATATCACTAAACACGGTGCATCTGATGGTACAGGCATCTAACTTACACCTAAATGTTAACTTCAAAATTAATTTTTTTTAACATTTTTCCTGTGATATTTTATTTGCGAACCATTTTATGAAATTACACTTGGTGTGGTGGTAGTTTACTACCATCATTCTCAGAAACTACTCACATGATTTTCACTACCAAATTTCACATACAATTAGTAGTGCAGGATATTACCTACAGTTACAGATTGTTAGTAGATCAAACATGTATTTTCAAAACGACGACCTCATTTTTTGAAATTCTATACACTGAATAATTTTACACCTCTGAAACTAATGTGTACCGTATGCCACTTTGGATGTTTAGGATGCCTAAAAAAAAGGTGATCTTTATATAAGAATTGTTTAACCAGTCCAAAAGTAGTATACATATGATCTACAATTAAAAACTTAAAAATTTCAATTGGTTGAAAGTGTGTTTTAGAAAGTCTACCTTAGTGTTACATAACAGACCTCTCTGTCACATTTGAAACAATTTCAGCCAAATCTGGCATGTGGTCAACATAGAGATAATTAAAAAATTGAATAAAAGTTTTAGTCTTTCGCCATGTAGGAATACTGTGTGAGCAAATAGTTGAAGTAATAGCCAACAAATCGTAAGTACTTTAAGAGAGGATAATTTAAAAAATTTTATCAAAGTTTGGATAGGAACTTGTGTTGTATACTCATGTATTCAGTAACATTTATTATTTAGTTTTTATTTTGTAGGACAACAATGGAGAACCTTGAATAACCTGGTTACCAGACATGTGACAACATACATGTTAACCAAAAATTGAGAAACAGTGTTAGAAAATTAATATCTGCCAACACTGACAGTTGAATGTGTGTAAAGACATTTTATCTTGGGATAGTATTAAAAGAAACCAGTAACAGTTCATTTTAAACATCATAGCTAGCCATTTTAAAATTGTTGTTGTATTTATCCTGAAACTTAACGTCATCCCTGCAAAAATGCACACAGCTCTAAAAAGTTTTCCTTATTCTCTAAATCATCAGATTCATTGTGACCCCTTAGTGACAACCTCTGTTTTGTAAGAAATATTTGCATGTCTAGTAGTTTTTTAAAATGGTCCCTGTTTTCAATTAAAAACTGTTCATTGATTATGGAGATGTGTGTTGTTACAGCTTCAGAATGTTTCTTATATTCAACCTGTTTAGTCATGGAAAAAGTGTATACTGCACTCAGCATGTATTTTTCGAGTTTCTTCACATCTTCACATATTATTTTACAAATTTTCATTTCCTTTTCAATCCTTTTCAATAATCTATATTGTTTAAAGTAAAGTTCCCATAAGCAAAGAACCACATCCTTATTCCACCGATTCAAATTTCTTGTAATATTAAACAGAAAAGCTCTTTTTTCTTGTACCTGGAAAGTAGTCAGGGGATAGTGGTGAAAAACTGGATGAGCTGGTCCACTCTGAAAATCCTTAAGGTCACTTAATATGTCCGGCGTAGAAGTATATGCACTGATTCTCAAAGTAAAAGTGCTGTTTACATAATTAGATGGTCTTATTTCCAGTTTGACAGTTTTTTTCCATTTTCCCTTCACACCACCATTTTTTTCCTCTTTCGGTCACTTTGTTTGGAAAAAAAAGACCAAATGTCTGTTGTGTTTTTCACTTGTTCCTTAACTTACTTTTAAAACCAATTACAAAAAATTAAACTAAGCAAACAATAACAAGATCTCACAAGTCACAAGGAACAAAAGTTTTGTTACAAAAGTAAAACGTTAACGCTGCATCATTCATTGGTATGGTATGGTAGGTAGACTATTTGTTTTGACGTTTGAGGCATGTCTTACCAGGTTGGCCGAGGTCAGATTTACTAGCGAACTCATATCCAGTTTCCAGTCAATCACTCAGTCTAATCCTGCCCTCCCAATTCATAGCCAGTCTACAACCATTTCAAAGATCTTGTTTTGACAACTAGGTGCTAGGAGTTCATTGTTAGTTTAGATGTAATGTATAACATCTTAAAGTATAATTATATTTCGTTTTTAGTCTATTTTGATGTATATGTATTGGAGTAGTATTCATTAAGATAAATTTTTCCCCCTAATGTTTTTTTGGGTTGTGGGGGAGGTGCCTTCCATAGCTCCGCTCATGGTAATGGTGGACTCCACCTGGAGGTTTGGCATCCACTTGCCTGATGTATCGTAACATTACTTTAGTTATCCAAGAGTGGTGACCTGTCATGGTTTATGGAAAAGGATAAGACTTTTAGTATGCAGAATACATAACTGAGCCCTGTCCAGCCGATCCACAGGCTCCACGGTCCATCCGTGGACATACAGTAGACAAAATATGGGGTTTCATGCAGCTTGGTTCTGATATGACATGGAACCCGATTCTCATTCACTTTTCTGCTTATTCAGAGACCAATTGCGTGAGTATTGCTAGCCGGGCATAAAGGAGTTTACATTTTCTGATAGGCAGATGACCACTATACTTTGGGCCATGGCAACTTCTACCCTGGTTATGGTTTCCACAATGTATATTGACTCCTGATAAGAAAAGCGAATGAGGATCATGCCCTTTGTTTTCTTGTGATCTGAAAAGGGTTATCTGCCTTGTGGTTGGAACGAATAGATGGTGCAAAGACTTGACCACCTGTTTGCACTACTTAGCATTCAGGCTGTTTGGGACCTAAGATAGGAACTTCAGTGTGAAGAAATTCCCATAAGTGGTAAAGGTGAGGACTGGCAAAAGTGGGGTTGTAGAGAGTTTGCTGGGTTAGTGACCAGTCTGTAATTGGTGTAATGCCGGGATTACGACTTCACATTACACGCATCACGCTACACTTTCACGTATGGTGGTCTAATGAATATTTGAATTTCTGAATTTGATGTTGACGTGTCATTTTGAAGTGCCAATTTTGACACTTCACCTAATTTTCTTCGAAAGTTAGCTATTTTGAAAATAAGTACACAGCCTGGTCAAAAACTTAAAAAAATCAGGTGTCATTACTACGTACTATAAGTGTATCGCCTCACACTGTGATAACTTCGATTTGAGTTCTGGATGTCTACAATTGTGTATGAGAGTAGCAAGTTTTTTGTAAATTGATGCATGGAATCACAAGTTTTTAGGGGAGTGGTGTAATGTATACAGTCAAATGCCACAGACAAACATGTAGACAGGAAGAAGAAGCCTTCCTTTTCATTGAAAAGTAGGCTAAAAAAAATGTTACGTATTTTATAGAATTAGCAATTTTGTTTTCAGCCTAGGATAAGAACTTGGGTTAGTTTATTTGTTGAAAATAACTACAGTAATATTAAATTCTATTTTGAAAAATATCAAGATATGCTGTGAAACTGAATGTATGACTATTTATTACTCTTCACTGCATAATGTTGTGTGAAAAAATTAATTCTTACTATTTTCAGCGAATGTATATTAGTAACAGTCTTATCAACACACACATACATGCACATATTACAGTGTAATTTTACTTGTATTAATATGTACATACGCAGATGCAATCTTTACTTTTCACGCACTTCTTTTATATGGTTTTTTGACTGAGTAACACATCCACTGTGCAGTGCAGTTGCATCTCGTGGATTTTTGCAGGCGGAGTGGGCGCTGCTTGAATTGTACACTGTATGCTCCGAGTACGTAGTTGCGTGCGTCACGTTTAATTGTAGGCACATGAGGTAGTAGTAAAATGTGTTTCTGCAACTTATGTCGGTGGTTGTTGAAATGGCTATATTTTCGCTCATTTATGCTCTCGTTCAAGAACCATCAACCCTTAACAGTCTGCTCTGATGCACCAGTACTATCGAAAACACCAGTGATGTGTATATTATAAATGTCTTTTTTATATATAACTGTACCATTTATAATATAATTAATTTTGGTGATAATGGACTAAGACTGTATCAGTATAATTTTGTGTTACACTATGTGATACCGATGTTGCTGGTAGTTAACAATTGTTGATAATATTGATATATAATCACATAAATGCTTTTGAGTAATATCAGAAGTCAAAATATACCAATATTTTCAACCATACTGGAATTAAAATAATAATAATATTAACGATAATATAAATGATCTCAATGTTATCAATGATTTCAGTATTATAAATTATTTTGGTACTATCTAAAAAATTTGGTACTATCAATAATTTTGGTATTAATAATTTTTATATTATCGATAAATAGAAAATACCAAGTAACTGTTTGGAAAAATATTGATATTAAATTTTAATGATATCAAACAGCCCTAATGGCTACTGGCTGTGGCATTTATTTTGTACCAACTTACATTAGGTTTAATAAACAGTGTATGATCTTTAAAATTGCAGGCCAGTTGCCTAGTACCTTCATGGTGCCTTTGAACGACCTGTACCACCTATCATTCTTTGGAGCTGTCAGGGTGTTGCTTATCTCAATACGTGATCGAATGTCTGGCAACTGAGAGACTCGGAAAACACATTTCCACCAATTCCCCTCTGATGGTCTGTTTGTAATAGAGCATGATAATGTTTCCCCCTACTTAAAGCTGCAGAGGAAATGGATTTACATTGGATGCTCAGAAGTGCATGCAAAGGCTCCCTAGTGGATTTTTCTGAAACTAATTCTATCTGGCCTTTCACTTTAAGTTCCGACCATAACCTCTCCAACTCCACTCTCTACTTTCCTTTCTTTTCATCTCTCCCTTCCTATCACCCTCTCTCCCTTTCCACACCTCCCCCTTCCTCTCGGCTTCTCCCCCTTCTTTTTGGCTTCTCCCCCTTCCTCTCACCTTCTCCTCCTTCCTCTTGCCTTCTCCCCCTTCCTCTTGCCATCTCCCCCTTCCTCTTGCCATCTCTCCCTTCCTCTCACCATCTCTTCCTTACTCTCGCCCTTCCTCTCCTCATCCTCTCCCTCCCTCTCACCCTCTTTCCTTCCCTCTCAGCGTTGGGTTCGACTCTCAGTGAGGTTGCTCCTGGATTTTTGCACGTGGGAATCGTGCCAGACAATGCCACTGGTCGGCAAGTTTTCTCGGGATCTCCCGTTTCCCCTGCCCTTTCATTCCGCCGCTGCTCCTTACTCACCTCACTCTACCCTCTCCTCTCCCTTTCTCCCTCCCTTTCTTCCTCCCTTTCCACCTTAGTACAGGAATTTTGGTGCCAACTTAGGAGAAATTTGTAAACAAGCTGAAATTTTGCACACGGGGGATTAGATATTCCTTAATAACATAAAGTCCCAAACTATCGCAGTTGGGGAGGTTCCTTAAAATCAGGTAAATTGGGGTAGAACTGCTTAAGAAAGATACATTTTGCTAGAATGCAGGTTGTGAACAACCATGTGGTCTAAGAGACTTCCGGTTTTGATGCACGTCAACTTAAATAGCCAAGTGTATAATGGGAATGTTATTGGGACAATATTATAAACTACAGTCTGGTGAAAAAAAATAGGTGCCACCTAAAGCGCGCATATGGTTTAGTAGATATTTGGTTATTTACTACGGAGGTAAGTCGAAAATATGAGATCATTAAATTACATATCTACTAGTAGTACAGTATTTTATTTTCAACTTACCAGAAACAGTTTTTGCATTGGGTGCGACGTCAGGCTTGCCAGGTCCTGGGAGGATCGATGCTTCGTGAGACTCCCCTTCAGGGCTGCACAGTTTCTGATGCATGTTGTAATTTGAGTTTACAATAGATAATTTGTAGTAACATGAATGTAAGTGTTCAGTTTGGAGATGTGATATCATTATAAAACTATTTAATGTAGTATTTACATTATTTACACTTAACTGTATTTAGGTAATCACTGGCACTGTCACTTTGGAGGAAATAATGAGTATTCCACATCATCGTCTTCTTCCTCACACTGTTCGTCCAATAAAGAGTGCGCCTGTTCCCCATTATTGTCTTCCACTTTTGCAGCATTGTTACACCCATCCCCTGCACAATGGCTACACATTGGCAAACACTTGAGGCCAGCTCTTCAGCACGAGCATGCACGTTTGCAGTCCAATTTGCAGTTGCAGCTTATTTGTTTCATTATTATTTTGGTTGCAGCTGATATAGCATTGGTACCTGGGTGTGCTCACCATTGACTATTTTCCAGCCCCACTCATTTGGAAGAAGATGGACACCTCACCAGGACTGTATTTGTAGATACACCCAAAGACTGTTTTCTTTCAGCTGCTGTAGTTGGTGGTAGAACAGAGAGGTCAAACTGTTAGTTTGCAGCCTGTCGTCCAATAGTTATCATGTACAGCTTTAGACGTGTCTTATTGAGACTGTCTTATGGATTTGTGTCATATAGAGAGAGACCATAAAAACTTTGCCTGCTGCTGCTACTTCATCCCGTGATTTTCCAGTAGCATTGAAATTGTCAACAACCCTACAGATATTACAGTCTTCAATTTTCTTAAATGCTTTTACCTTGCCAAAACGCTTTATGAAGCGTTTTACCTTGCCAAAACGCTTTATGAAGCAGAGGTGGTGTCACAATCAGACATAGCATGCACAAACAGTACATACCTTTTCATGTTGCCAAGGTTTGATTGAAGAACTTTGCTGCTGAACACTTTTCAAGATTGTTAACTTAGTTCCTGACATCATGAAGTGAACACTAAGTGATGGTGGCAAAAGATCAATAACTAGAACTAGGTCAGTGTCCTCTCCTACAGCTACTACATTGTTCCCATTATTCACCTCTTCAATAGCTGTTTGTATGACAAAAGCATTTGTGGCTGCCTGCCGGACATGGTGGCCAGCTTTTCCCAATTCACAGGAGAGCATTGCAATGAAATTCTTCTTTTTCATTGTATTTCCCAGAAATTGATGATGTGATTACGTGAACTTCTAAACAGGCATCCACTGTCTTTGAAGAGATCCTGGCTCTGCACCTCATATGCTCAACATTTTTTGTGCTTGACTCATAACCATCAAACACAACTCACACACCTAACCATAGTTGCATTCTAGGTATCCAATATAACTCTTGCACACTTCTTTGTACGTGCAAGCTTTGGATCAAATTACGCAGTTTAGAACGTCACCATCGATAACAAATGTAGGATGGGAAGGAATTTCGTCTGTGGGTGGAGTCTTTCTCTCTTAGTAATGGAATCAATTTTGATATTGAGCCAGGGTTCCTCAAGGAGTGGCTATCAAAAAGTGATGGAGGCAGAGTTGTTAGCTCAAAACACATACATGACTCTACGTCTATTTCCTTTCCACCACACTGGATTCGGTAGAGGATACGATGAAACAGTTGATTAGGATTAATTTTCACTTTCTGTCACCGCAAAAGAACACTTTTAGTCATTTCTGCAAGTGAGATTACTTTGTCTTTGCACTTGAGCTGTAAATCAGCATAATTCTTATCTCACGACATTCGATCCATTGCAGTAATGCCAACTTCATGAGCAGAATCACAGTTTATGCTATCATCTGTAGGTCCAATGGATATGGATAGGATGTACTCTCTACTTCTTACAGCTTTAAAAAAACATTTGTCTGAATTTTTTTGGGCCTCCCGAGGTATGCTCACATTTTGTGCTCTCAACCTTTTCTATTTTGCAAAAATGTTTCTTTGTACATTATACATTTCTGCATCCTATATTATGTGGATGTAAATAATAATGTTGTGTTTAAATTACCACACACACTTAAGTTCCAATAGTTCACCTTCTTCACCATTTCGCTATGTAAATAAAACATTCATCTTTAACACACATGTACATAACATAACTATACTTCTCGATCACTTGCAATAAAGTATGGAACTTGTGTGCATGTACCTGTATAGCAAAGCCACGCTTGGCCGTGACTTGCCTCTGCTCGGGCAGTAGCAATTCATCTGCTGCGCAGAAACCCACTACACTTGTGCTGCGCAAAAAGCCAACCTTTCCGTCAAACTCAAAATAAAACAATGGACTATTAGTAGATATGTAATTAAGTGATTTCTCATTTTTTTACTTATCTCCGTATTAAATAAGAAAATATCAACTTAACTGCGAACAAATTATGAAAAACCCCGTCATTTTAGGTGCCTCCTATTTTTTTCATTGCACTATAATTTATAATATTGTCCCAATAACATTGTAATGATGCGGTATTATTAATTTTCGGGACACTTGTTTTATTTTTCTTTCGCTTTGCCATGCTTCGTATTTTTTTTTTAACGGGATTCAAAATTAAAGCCGGGGTGGCTCGTTTCCCGTGATAGTTTGTTTGTCGGGCATGCGTTTGCAGTTTAACGTTTATCAGGTGTCCGGTTGCCGTTTTCAAAATTTTGAGTTTTTGTTACGCGTCAACATTAGGTTAACTTTTTTCAGACTGCGTCGACAGTTTTGCCCAAGAAGTTCGCTTATTTTCTAATGACGGCGTAGTTAAGCGGGCTACGTAAAAACCCTGGACGAGTACTCGTCCGAGAGAAATGGTCTAGAACAAGCTATCAGAGAGAAGATGCATCGGGCGTGACGAACTTCACCCACACCGACAAGCACCCGCGACTGCTAAATCTTTGTTCACTTCATTTCTTTTCGGCTTGAACTTTAAATTCTATTAAATTATTTCCGCCGGTGTGGGAGGTCGGTAGGGTGCCAGGAGGGAACGGATGTCCCTCCTGCTTCGTAACTTCTTCTTGCTATGCAAGTTTTTGAGACATAAATAATTTGTTACTACCACTGAGCTAGCAGAGTGGTAATTTCCAGCCATCAATACCTTGACGTGCCACATTACAAAATTCCAGTTTTACACTTAACTATTTAGGTTGACGTTCGTCAAAACCGGAAGTTTCTAGGAACACGTGGTCAGACTTAACCTGCATTCTAGCAAAATGTATCTTTCTTAAACAGTTCTACCCCAATTCACCTGATTTTAAGAAACTTCCCCAACTGCAATAGTTTGGGACATTCAGTATGTTATTAAGGAATGTCTAATCGTCTAATCCCCTTGTGTGCAAAATTTCAGACTGTTTACTAATAATTCCTATGTTGACCTGTTTTGGCACCAAAATGCCTGTACTACCTCCTCTTTCTCTATTTTCTCTCACTCTTTTCTCTCTTTTCTTGCTATATATATTTTTTTTCTCTCGCTGTTTTCTCTCATTCTCTCATGTTTTTTGTACTTATATCTTGTTTTTCTTTCTATCTCAGCCTTTAAAATATTATGGTGGATGGGTGGGCTGTGATAGGTGCTGAGGTGTATTGGGTAGAATGAGAATTAATAAGATTGGTCAAGTGAATGAATAAGCAGGATTATGGGCTAGCATTTATTTCTGTAGTAGATGGCAAACTATGCTGTGTTTTCTACCAGGTAGCCAGAGAAAAACCTGTTATGTAGTGCTAGATTTTCACCCACTTTTTTTTCTAATCCTTGCTAGGCCTGGAGGTGTAGCAGTGGTGATAAAAAGGGAGGGAAAGTTTATTGAGGTGGGGTCTTGCTAGCATGAAATAGATGTGTTTTTAGTAAGTGGCAAATACACATGAGTGAACTGGTTTGCTTGTGATTATAAGTCCATTGCAAATCACATTTAGCAAGCATACACATTGTAATACATATCAACTTTGCCTTGCCAAATTTCTATAATGAGTACTGCTGTGCAGTGTAAGTTATCCACTGTTCCAGCTTCTATATCAGTTTGTTGCTCAGACTTCACATTTTGTGATAGAAAATTATATCATTGAATGCTGCATAGTTGTTAGGTGTTGTAACGTGGCCGCGGCTCGTTAAGCCATATTTATAATATTGTAGCCCCACAGTTAGGTGCCATTTTGTAACGTTCAGCAGTTACACTCTGTCGATGTTTACTTTGCCACAACTAGCTCAAGGTAGAAACACGAGACTCAGTGAATGGACGCCGATAAATTAAGAAAGAAGTTCCAGAGTATTTTGTTATATATGTTTATTTAACTATTGTAGTTTCACAGTTCACATAAGAATTGCCGGTATACAGAGTACGAACCTCTCACAGATAAATATAAAAGTACAGACCAGCGCAACAGTAGTTTACAGATTTTATTGGCTCAAAACTTGCAGCGTAATAAATATAAAATGTATCAACCTCCCACACCGGCAGAGAAATAACATAAAGTCTAGTGGCCGATGTGGGGGTTTAGCGTCACGCCCGACGTGACCTAAACGACCATTCTTTGATGCTTCTGACGACTGCACTGACCTGCCCTCACGGGCGACTGACTCCAAGTAACTGCTTCCGACGACTGACTAAAACTACTGGAAGGGCGATAGACAGACGCGTATTTTGTTCTGCCTCTCGCCCCCCTCTCCTGAGATAAGGGCCTGGCCACGCACGCTCTCAACAGGTTATCGGCACTACGCCACAGGAACTAACACTGCGCCGTCAACATAAACGAACCTCTTGTACGACAAACTGTGCCGGAGGAACTAAAACTTGTTGACGCATTCAACATACAGATAACGAACTTCTCGTATAAAATTTGTACGACGCAGCCGGAAAAAAGGCTAAATAATGCTGACTCTTAACAAAACTCCAAAGTTCGAAACGAAAACTGTAACCGTCCGCCCGAGAACCGTAAAACGGCAAACGTCTGCCAGATAAACAAACTATCACGGGAAACAAGCCACCACGACTTTAAACTTCAAACCCGATAAAAATATTACGAAGCTTTCCAAAGCTTAATACACACTAAAGAATTTTATACCTGTGTCCCGAAAAATTAAGAACATTGCATCATTACAGTGTTACTTAGAAGAATCTCTCCAGTGTGTTTTGTATGTGCTCACTTAACAATAATAAACAAACAATTCATAATGGTTAAAATGCTAATGTCGTTCCTACCTTGCAAACAAGATTTGATGAACTACATTCCTCCTGACCAACCTTCTATCCTCTGTTTAGGTCAGTGTGCATAGTTGCCAGTAACTTGTATCATAATGCTGTGAGATATACCACAAGCTCCTAGGCTTAGGAAACCACGTCAGGACTCATCCCCCTCCCCCTTTTTTTTTTTTTTATGGGATTCACACATGTTTCAAACAAATTGGAAGGAATACTGCATCTGGAGGTCCTGTAACTTGTAATTTGGCACTTGATAAAATCGTCATTACCAAGGATATGATGGCAAAATTTACTTTTCATTGGGCTTATAAAATCATTGATTCCTAAGGATATGATCATGAACCCCTTTACCACCAATGTTGAACAAAAAATCTGCCAGCACAGCTTGTGTGTATGTCTTCACACAATTGCCAGGGATGTGTTACAAAATACCAAAACATCATGAGTACTGTTGGTTACATTTACAGTACAGTTTACTCCAAAATGAATATGATCACAATTACACAATAGGCAACATGCAAATTTCGCAAATATAGTTGAAAATTATACAAACACATTTGTATATGTGTATGAAAATAAAATATATGCATCTTGTTGCATAAAATTTGGTTTTGACAATGTTATTTTAGTTTTAAAACAGTAAATTTTACGGCCGCTGTCACATGACTGCGGAACGCTCTCTCATTGGTTTGACACACTAGTCATACACCGGCGGCCGGCCCCGACACATTGCAAACACACAGCACTAAAATGGAAGGCAACTTTGTGAAAGCGCATTTGGAAAATCTGCCACGAGTAGATACCGATATGGTTCTTGATTACTTCAATTCCCATTGTTTTGTGGAATCTGAAATAAGAGGTGTAAAATTACAAAGATAAGAACAGGTCTTATATTGCACAATCGTAATCTTCACAGCGACAGTAGGCCTACATCACATGTTAAAATTTATTTGTTTGTATGTTTTATTGAGGTATTTATTAATATTATCTGTGTTTATGTTTACAATTGCTAAGATTCAAAGTTGGAAATTAAAATATAAAAAAGGTATTATATTCACAAGAACAACAGAACTGTAATGATGGCGACGGCAGTGACCGTACTGTGTCTTCGTGCGCCATGCTTGATGTCTGTGGTAAATTAACTGCATTATTTAGAAATAGAGCGTAATGCTGTGAGAGAAGGTAATATTTCTGGATTCTAAACCACGTTTCAGTATTCATAAAACAGACTTAAGAAATATCTGAGAACGAGCCATATTGTCACAGTAGGCCTAAAGTTAGCATGCTATTCACAGCCCAATGCCGCTCGACTTCTCGAGAAACTGCGGATCAGTGGCGAGCTGGTGGCGGACAGAATGCTGCACTGCTGGCCGGAAAACCGATGCTTTCATGTTCCGCTTCGTTTCTAAACACTATATTTGAGAACTCAAATATGATGTTTAGAAACTAAAAAATAAAAATAAAAATGGCTTGCTGATCTTATTGTTTCTTATGTTTTGTGAAACTAACATACCTTTTATTATTCTGATGTCACGATAGCTGAGTGTACACTTTCTTATTAAAATCTAAGACCATACATGTCAGCTGAAAAGATAGATATGGTAGTTTGAGAAACTCTTTAATACCTGGGATGAGAATAAATACAGCAAAGGAAATCTATAATAAAAGCTTAAGAATTTATTTTACTCCTCAAAAGCTATTTTTTCTATTTAAATAAGGGGAAAGGATAATAACAGTAACACACCCCACTTGTGTAAAATGCGTAGACCTATTTAGTGTCAATTTTGTGGAGCTATTCTCGTATATTTTTTGTAACGTCTATCGTTAGTAACGTAGCAAAAAGAGGAATGGGAAGTCTAGAGTATGAAAGTAATGTGATCCTCAATAAACATTTTAAAAAACATGCATTTTAGCATTTTGAAAGTAAAAATTAAGCAACTTATAATTTATTACAAATTGCTATGTTTGAAAAATACTTCATAATATAAACCAATTGTTTTGCAAGAGGAACTCTGAGCCCCACCCAAATAATTAAATGTTTATTTTGCATGGCTTAACATCGTGATATGTTATGATTTAGGCATACAGTGTAAATATAGCCTAAATATGATAGCTGTGTTTTTGGAATGAATGTTATAAAGTTGTGTAAAACTAATAAAATAATATCTATACCAAATTCAGTTTGTTAGGTCTAACTTCGAATGTATAAAGTCACAAAATGTAAAGTTTACGTTGTGTGGCTAAATTTTCTGTAAACGTATTTATATGACTTTATTATTATGAAATACGTTAACATATTTTTTTTATGTTCACATCTACGTCAAATTTGAATTGCTAAATGCATTGTGGTGTGTTAAACACTATTATAGTTCCGTAATGAAGGTCAGGTTATGTGTAAACAGAAGACATTAAGAAGTTCAGTGTTAAAACTACCTCCATATTACAAATGGAAAACAAAAACACCTTAAAAATAATTACATACGTCAAAATGGTCTTCGCAAACAAAAAGAACTGATTTTGGCTAAACATCTTTAATGTCTTACCTAACTGCGTTATATAATTTTTCCTGTTTGATTTTTGTAGCTGTAACAAATATTTATTCAGGTGTTTTGCGAGATGTACTAGTACACTGTGGTACATTAAACCATTTTGATGATTTTTATGTATGTACTTGACACTTTATTTTCACTTTTCATTACTTCAAACAATTTCTATTTAACCAAATATGCATCACCACTGAAGTAAACAAATGTGGCGTCCGAGGTAGTATCTAACTTGTGATGTCACGGAGTGAGGAGGCGTTACAGGCACATTTTGGCGGCCGTTTAAAACGTAAAACATTCATTCAACCATAATTTTTTCAAAGCTAATTTTTAAATCGTGATACTTTGTAAACACATTTCTAACACATAAATGATTGAAAAACAAGTGCCAGCAAAAATGTGCATGTTGCCTGTTATCTGGTTGTCGGATTCAAATTATATGAATTGTAACTCTTTGCAGTTGTCATTACTAGTTGTCTTTGTTGACAGGAAGTTGGCAATGGATTGTCTGAGTGCATTTTTGCAGGTATTGAGTCTGGACTATGACTACATGAATGATGGACTTTTGTCAGCCCTGAGTGTGATTACACTTCAAAGGTTGGTTGTACATGTGCACGGCATTCATGAGTCTCACCCACACACATCCGAGCACTCCTGGGCAATGTTCACTCAGAACAGGTGAGTGATGTTTTTAACTTGAAGATCTATTTATACAACACTATGTTATGTTCATGTTGCCAGTGCAATATTGTGTCTTTATTATTTTAGCTGCGCTTAGAAAATTTTGTGCCTCCTGAAATGTTTTTGGCTCAAATGATGAGTTTGTTATGTGTATTTTATTGTCTGTTATCAGTTTTGCATGTCAGTTTGCCAGGTTGTCACTTACTTCTGCATTTTCCATCATTTGTATGTAAGTTCATAATGCCTTTTACCCAATATTCTTTACATTTTATGTGTTTTTTTTACTCTAATTCTTTGGTGTGTGTTTTGTAAAATTAAAAAAGGAAAACTGGTGAAAAACATTTAAAAAGAAAATTATTTTAATTATGGGTGGTTCATGATAAATGGAGCACTCTTAAAATCAACATATGGGAAAAAAAAACTGCCCATTGTAACTGCATATATTTAACGTATGCAATGACGTAATACTTTGTCAGTGTGGCAGAAAACTACAAGTAGTTCCATGTTTTAACGTCATACTGGTCTTAAAGTTGAGAAATGTTGTCACCTGTTATTCAGTTTCTTTTTGTTGTATGCAAATAAGAATAAAATTTTGCGTGATTGATTTTACTTTTTCACTTCATCACCTGGTTGTGATGCAACAAAGTTTGCTAGTTTATTGTTTTGTTTTAGTTTTTTTCCGGTCCGCACTCATGTGTCAACAAACAGTGGTTTACTTCACAAACGACATGATTTTTGTCAGTTTGTAACTCCTGAAATAAAGCATTCATTATCGTAATAAATAAAACATTTTTATACAAGTTCTCTGAGTGAAGTGGCATTGTTTTTAATTGCTTCCTGCTGTGTTTTCACGTAGTTTCTTGTCCCAGAAATTCTTGAAATTTCACATAATATTCAGACCAGGAAAAAATGTTACTTCATGCAGTTTAAGTCTATATAAATTTTGAACCTCAAATAAACTTGAAGAAACTTTAGAAGTGTGGTTTGTTACATTTGCAATGTGTGTTGCAATTCTTAAAGCCAAAATTAATGTGTGTGTTATTTAGTATTTGTGCGATCCCCATTTTACTTAAGGGGCTGCGGTGGTGTAGTGGTTAGACTGCTCGCCTCCCATATGGGTGAACCGGGTTCAATTTCCGGTAGTGTCAGTCCTGGATTTTGCATGTGGGAATTGTGCTGGACGATGCTGCTGGTCAGAGGGGTTTTCTCTGGGATCTTCCATTTCCTGCACCTTTCAATCCAGCGTTGTTCCATACTCACCTCACTCTCATCGGCTCTAAAGACCTTGATGTTAAAGAGTGCCCAGATGTCTCCACTCCGCTCTCCAGTTTACGAATTAATACCTCGGAACATATATTTTGAAACAATAATGTCACGAAAATGTTTTATACTGCAGTTGAAAAATTCTTTTGGGTGTTAGGTATACAAAACAGTAGTATGTCTGTCCAAACGATTTAATTTGTATAAGCCGATATGTCAAACAGTAAGTACTAGTTTCCATGACTAAACATCAAGGTAAGTAATTTGAGGCAAAATTAGATTCTGCATTAAATATGTGGATGTAGTTTCATGAAATACATTGTCGTCAGTTAAGTATAGTCGGTTCACGACTGGAAGAAACTTTTGAAAATCAACCTTTGAAAAAACACCCTAGCCGTTAGCTACATGCATATAACATTACAAACAGCGGCGAGCGCGGATACAGTTATGCCGTTAAGTTGCCAGCACAAAGAGAGGAAATAGTTCTAAAGTTTTAATGTAATTGTTAATTTATCACTTACAAATGGGTTTCGAAAAGACTTGTATCTTATTATGTCAATTATTAATGACGTGATGCTAACTTACTTTGATCTCAATGTTTCTTGCATACTCACAAGATCACGCTCAAGGTGAAAGTAGAGCGGCCATTTGTTTAAAAACCTTCGTTCCGTGTGTTGTTGGCGAGATGTGGTCGACACACGTGCCAGAGAATTGGTGCGATTATCTTATTTAACCTATAATAATTCATTTGCTGGTTTATTATTTTTTTTTGCTAATATCCTCTCTTTATTATTTCTTGTTGTGCCGATTTCTTTCGTTTCTGATACCTGTATAAGAGATTACTCGTAGTGCGTTCTCACGTGTTTAATATTTTTTAAATTTATTTCAGGTTTGCTTAAAATTTTATTTATTGTATTTT
Organism: Clitarchus hookeri; assembly: GCA_002778355.1. Lineage (NCBI taxonomy): Eukaryota > Metazoa > Arthropoda > Insecta > Phasmatodea > Phasmatidae > Clitarchus > Clitarchus hookeri. The sequence goes on from NQII01000166.1 coordinate 665,151, forward strand.
ACGTTATATGTTGCGGTAGTTTTTGTGTGCAGTCATGAGTTCTAGCAAGGTGAATAAAAGATAAGTCACCAACGCCAACAGGACATCATTAACCTCACCGAATCGTTGTATTCCCTAATTAGGCGAGGGGAAATGAAACCCTGCAACGTCGCGGAAAGAGCGGCAGAAATGTTGAAACGCTTCAGATCCACAGTTCTAAGGTATGTTAAAATATATGTAGTATTAACCATTGTGTTTGCAAGTTGTGTGTGCTAAGGTCAATTATATTGGCCTACGGAATGTGTTTACAAGAACATAAGGAAAATTTGTTAATAACTTGATAACATCGTCGAACGTTGTCTACGTGTCTTTTTAACGTTTTATTAGGGTAATTATTAAGTTTAGGGGGCTTTTCTGTAAAAAAAAATTAATAATAATTTCACGGAAAATGGTATATTTCCACTCCACTAATGATGCAGAACACGAATATACGACGGGCATTAACGTCCGACTAATTTCGTAACATGTGCCCACCTAACCTAACAGAACCTATCCCCACGATGGGTGAATCACTATTTTACATTTTTAAACTAACCTAGGATTGTTGGGTTTTACACTAACCTAGGATTGTAGGGTTATATAGACTCAAATGTGAGTGTATGAATCACCTAACCAAAAGGTGGTATTACAATGTGTAATTAAAAATAAAAACTACTTTGTGTTGGAATTTGTGTACCCCTGCGAGGGATTCTTCATAAACAACCCAATATATACAGTGGAAATTTATTATAAAGACAACTGACAATGGTAAGGAAAATTGCCTCTATAGTGAGTTTGTTATAGTCAATTAATTTTATATAGGTTATGGAGAGATGGTGCATTTTAAGATTCTGAAGAAGGAGCTTGTTTTGTATTTATAAGTTACATTGCGGCATTAATTGCCATTGTTATACGTCACTAAATAGATTACAGTCGATATAACTGGAACTTCCCCTACTATTAAACATGATTGTAGGGTTATATAGACTCAAATGTGAGTATGAATCACCTAACCAAAAGGTGGTATTACAATGTGTAATTAATTGTGTATTAATGCATTTCCCCAACACCACTGTTCTACAGCCATTGCCTTTTAGTTATTGTAAATTATCAGTGTCAAATTTTTTACTTTCAGTGCTACATAGCCAACCTTATTTGCCTAATTTAAAAAGGACCATAATTCAGTTACAGGGTCAACTACAGTTACTGATACCAAAAACATACAAGGGTTTGTTTACAAATGATGCGTGACAGCGTGATATGCTCTGCCGTGTGTTAGTTTAGGTTAGTTTAATAGGTGGCAGGTATTGGTTACTATATAACCCTACAATCCTAGGTTAGTTAAAAAATGTAAAATAGTGATTCACTCATCGTGGGGTTAGGTTCTGTTAGGTTAGGTGGGCACATATTACGAAATTAGTCTGACGTTAATGCTCCTCGTATATTCGTGTTCTGCATCATTAGCAGAGTGGAAATATAAGATTTTCAATGAATTATTTTTATTTTTACAGGAAACCTTATAAACTTAATAATTACCAAAATAAAACGTTAAAAATACATGTAGACAACGTTCGACAACATTATCAAGTTATTAACAAATTTTCTTTATGTTCTTGTAAACACATTTCGTGGGCCAACGTAATTGATCTTAACACACACAACTTGCAAACGCAATGGTTAATACTACAGATATTTTAATATACCTTAGCACTGTAGATCTGGAGAGTTTCAACATTTCTACCACTCTTTCCGCGACATTGCAGGGTTTCATTTCCCCTCGCCTAATTAGTGAATACAACGATTCGGTTAGGTTAATGATGTCCTGTTGGCGTTGGTGCCTTCTCTTTTATTCACCTTGCTAGAACTCATGACTGCACACAAAAACTACCGCAACATACAACGTAAAATACAGTAAACAAAATTTTAAGCAAACCTGAAATAAATTTGAAAAATATTAAACACGTTAGAACGCACTATGAGTAATCTCTTATACAGATTTCAAAAGCAAAAGGAATCTGTACGAGAAGGTTAGCACAAATTAAAGTCATACGTTATGAAAAATCAAATAATAAAGAGCTGATATTAGTATAAAAAAACCGATAAATGAAATATTAGGTTAAACAAGAATCGCACAAATTCTCTACAGCACGGCCATCCGGGGGCTTATGAGAGATTGGCGTTGCCATGTTAATGTTGTTGGATGGACTCCTTGAATGTTGACACATTTCATTGCAAAGTATTGTGTCTATAATATGTAATCAAAGTGAAAGTTTTTCTCCCCCACCCAATCCCCCAGTCAAAATCAAACCTATATATACACACACACACACACACACAGAGAGAGAGAGAGAGAGAGAGAGAGAGAGAGAGAGAGACAGACACGCACACGAAACATCTCATTTTTAATACTCACATTTTGGGTTTATATAATGAAATGTTTTTCGTTTGCATCACATATTCTTTTGTGTGAAATCCTCAAGATTAAAAACTTTACGCTTGTGGAATATCCATTAATAATATATACATTACTTTTATGATGGGTACGTGCATGTACGAACACATGTACACACACACAGTCGAATGTAAACATTGCCATGTGACTGCCACATGGCAATGATTGTTTACCCTTTGGCAGAAGGATACGAAATGGGTTTGAAAGTAGATCTTTAGCAGGGCTTCAAGAAAGTCTCTTCNCCAATCCCCCAGTCAAAATCAAACCTATACACACACATACACACAGAGAGAGAGAGAGAGAGAGAGAGAGAGAGACAGAGACAGGCGCGCACACGAAACATCTAATTTTTAATACTCACATTTTGGGTTTATATAATGAAATGTTTTTCGCTTGCATCACATATTCTTTTGTGTGAAATTCTCAAGATTAAAAACTTTACGCTTGTGGAATATCCATTAATAATATATACATTACTTTTATGATGGGTACGTGCATGTACGAACACATGTAC
>NQII01000166.1:668237-682892 GCA_002778355.1 Clitarchus hookeri
AAGTTTTTTTTTTTTTTTTTTTTTGGTGAACATACGTTCATATCAGTTAAAGCATTTAAATTTTATAAGCAAAAAGTGATTTTTTTTTTTTAAGCAAAGCAGTATGTCTTAGTTAACATTAGTATTGTATGCTTTTCTAAAAACTGTGTTGCTGAATGTATTTTCACGAAACTTGCATCTAGTGACAAAAATTACTGTGTAAATACGCTGTGAAAATGTGGATAAATTCTGTTTGGCCATTTAGTTTCATAGCATTATGACAATTGTTTCTGTTACTTGTAATGTAATAGCAATGCCCACCATTTTCTTGTGCATTGTTTTGTTTTGAAATAAATATCTGTGAGGGATTTATGCATTGTAATTATTCACGTAAATGTTGTTGAACATAGTTCTTAGGTAATTTAATATTTGTTTATGGCACATCGTCTTCTGCATGGAGTAAATAGATAGTATTATCTAAAAGCATGCCTTTCTTATGAGTATGACACTAAGGCCTATGTGTAAGTGCTAAGTGTTTCAGCTTTTCAGTTTTTAAAGGTGAACGTTCAAAGAGTCTTGACGTTTTTATAACGGGAGAAAGAATAATGTTGACCTTTAACCACAGTTAAAGGCATTAGTTTTTGTCCAAACAGAAAATGAATTGTGAACATCAGTCAATATTCACAAATCAATATTATTTACTGAAATTAATGTTTACATGTTTAAAGTGCTGATTATAACATTTATTACTTTTTCATTGCTGATTTAAGAGTATGCAGTGGATAGGCCTATATGAGTCAGCTGATGTAAACGCCAGCTAGAAGTCACATGGCGGTGTTTATTTTGATAGGTACGCGGAAAGGTACGCAACCGACTGACTGAAAGTAGAAACTTAGCAGGGCTTTCGAAAGTGCTCACTTTTCCATGAACCGCCTTTAGTCATTGTCATTCATGTGGTGTAATTTGTTGATTGAAGTATTGTAAAGAGAGAAAATTGGCCAAGCATGAAATTTACCATTAATAACTTGGCATTGTCATGTACTTATGACACAATGCTATTAATTAATAGAGTACAGTATATATAAACTACAATCCATAAAGAGCAAGACTGTTTTAAATTTGCCAGTAAAATCTAATAATAGGGTATTTTTTGTTACAGAGAGCATGATACATGTGTAGTTAATTTAAATTATCATATATTGCTGCATGAGGATACATTTATAGAATTTTAAATATCTTCCAAAGTCTGTTAGCAAAACGTGTTCTACAAACTGTCATCAAATTATAACCAACCTGTGTTAGAGTAAATGTGGAGATGGTACATTGTTAAAATAAGCACAGGATTTTTACTCCAGACCTCATATACTCGCTAGTCTTTACTCCATTGGTAACCACAAGATATGGGAGGAGAGGTGGAGTGATATTCTTGGGGAAAAGCTGGCCACTTAGCTCTTTTGTGCTCTGTATTTAGTCCAGCTGTCTGGTGTTAAACATGTTAAATACAATTCTGTCCATTTGTGTGAATTCAGAGGTTACTGTTGTAGTTTAGTTAAAATTTGATGCTACACATTTTCATTCAAAATCAATTTGCATTGTAATGACTGTTGCTTTTGTACAGTTATTTATTTTATTTATTACACTACTGACCTTATTGCTACTTATGTATGATTCTAACATGTGTTCCATTTATTTGGCAATAAAACTGTTCAGTAATTTATTACAAAATTTTTAATATTTCACATTTATCGTTTTATTTACATTTCAGAATTATCTCTGTATTTGATTAGGTGTGGCTAGTTGTACTTGTTTAAATATCGTTGATTAGTGTGGTGACAGCTGACATCATTTTGCCCTGGACATATCTCCGATTGCCACCTTTCAAATAAAAAAATTTAGTGGACCTCTCTTTAGCTTTTGGATTTACTAGATGTCCAGTTCTGCATTTTAAAGAAATCAAAAAATATAAATTATTTTTGATTTTTTTAAGGGTAAAAATTGTATGTATTACATGGTTATCTAAAATTACAAATTTTTTTCTTATCCCTTGTGTTGATTAACATTGAATACCTAAAATTACATTTGTGAAATTATTAACAGCGAGAAAAAACTAAGTGCCAATTCATATCAAATACAATGTTAATTTTACCAAACTTTTACAAAATTTACAAATTACAAAATCTTTTACAAAATTACTTGTGTTTATCTGGCAAGTATAAGTTACCTACAGTTCTCCCCCAATAATAAAATCCCTGAGTATCCATTGCTCTCACTGGTGACCCAGTATATTGTGGTGGAGGCATTCAGCTTGAGACAGAATACGTGACTCCCTTCAGTGGTTTTCCATTAAATTTAATTTCAGGTTCAAGCAGAAGAGCCTAAAATAAAAGCAACCATCAGGAGGTACAACTGCAGGTAGACTAGGTTTTGTGAAAATGTTTAAAAACAATGTTCCCTTTTCTTTCAAGTATATTTGGGCAAAAATTATTTGGTTATGGGTGCTCTAAAACATGCAAAAATAGAAAATTTATATATTTAGTACAATTCCTTTACCAAAATATATAAAAGAATACTACAGTATTAAAAACCCAACCATTACATATAATAAAAAATTTTATAAAATTCCTTATACATACAAGTATAATTTACAATATTACCCACAAAATTTAAACTTCCAAATTCTCTAATACTTTGATGCTAATAGAAAAATTTATAATCCTGTCTTTAAGTAACATATAGTTCTGCCCTCATGAAGGTGTCTATAAAATTTTGTATACCTGTTATTCCGTCATACAAAATAATATGTGCGGAAGTATATTAAAAAACCGGTAATAGATAAGCATTTTTAAATTACCTTTTCTGTACATGAATGTGTCTATACATACTTGCCACTATCATTACAACAAAGTACTGGTAATGTAATGATTTTCCCAAAGTGATATCGCAACTTGAGATGTCTGGTTCAAATGTAGGAATGTGGGATATGCACCGTAGGATACAGCATGACTATTTTTGCGCTAATAATAAAACCACTGCACACTTGCAAGTGTACGGGTGCATGCACACATACACACACGTGCACACACACACACATATATACATACATATATTACATGTGGCAATGTAGGTGCATTTGCGCATGTGCAAGTACATAAAGTTAAAAATATAATTTTTAATCAATTCTCTGCATGGGGATAGTTTACACTTTCATTCAAATTATCAATTATTGTGTGTTACAGAAAGACTAACTTGTTTCATGTTACACTAAAAGGACAAGAAATAATTTGATTTCCTGTAATGATTTTTTATACTTGGACTTGATTGGTTGCAGATAAGTAAAAATCTTTTTATTTTCTTCTTTTAGACCACTATATCACCTTCAATTATGTTTAAAAACCAACACTCCCTTGGACATAACCTCTGAACAATACTCATGCATGAGGTATTTAACACAGTGACACTAAACTGTAATATAGGCTATTCACGGTAAAGTAAGCACTTTTTAAGGCCCTGCTAATTTTTTCTTTCAGCCAATTTCTATCTTTCTGCCAATTTTTAATATAAACATTGCCATGTGACTAATAAACATGTGCATAGGTTTCACCACTATCAAAAATTACCATTTTAGGTTGCAACGCAATATATTTATTTGTAGTTAATGCTTTTTGGGAGGACCTTCAAAATGCTCACTTTGCCATGAATAGCCAATACATTCATGTCAGTTTTTATGTGTATAAATAAAAACAAAACCAGTCTGAGTTGCCACCAGTTTGAACAGAAAACTTTTATTTGGGCATAAAGATCTCACATAATTTCCTAACTTACATTCAGTGTTTCTGTATGTACTCCAGGTAGTGTTTATGTGGATGTAGGCCCTTTATGCAATTAGGGGCAGTGATTTATTTTTTAAAATTAATTTTTAAAATGCTTAGTTAACCACAAACTAGCTACAGTTAAACATTTATTCCACGTCGGCAGAAAGATTTTCAGCGTTAAAACAAAACGAGAAGTTACTGGTACAACTATTGAGCCTACTGTTGTGTACATGGGTGCAAATAACATTTTATGGAATTCTTAAAAGTCTAGATGGTAAGTAGGCCTTGATGTCTCATTGACAGCAATATAATTACCTATGAAACCAAAAACATATGCAACAGAACCGAATCAAATATGTACGCGCGTTAGAAGTTATACTTCTTTGGCGTGACTAAAATAAAATTTTATTATGTATGCAAATAATTTATGTAAATAGGAAAACGATAAAATGACCAAAGAAAGACATTAAATACAATTAATAAAGGTTTGATTAAAAAACATAATTAAATACTTACAAAAATTAACCTCAAATACTTGAAAACACTTTCAGAATTTTATTATACAATTTTTGTCACAAACAAATTTTTTATGGCACAATTTAAGTAAAATGAATGGTAATTATGAAGTTTAGGGGCTTTTCTGAAAAACGCAAAAAAAATTTCTAAAATTATGATATATTTCTACTCGACTAATGATGCAGAACACGAATATACTAGGGGCATTAACGTCCGACTAATTTCATAATATGTGCCCACCTAACCTAACAGAACCTAACCCCACAATGGGTGAATCACTATTTTACATTTTTAAACTAACCTAGGATTGTTGGGTTTTATACTAACCTAGGATTTTTTGTTTTTACACTATCCTAGGATAGTAGGGTTTTACACTAAAATTGGATAGTAGGGTTTTACACTAACCTAGGATCTTTGGGTTTTACTCTAAACTACGAATGTAGGATTGTAGGGATTTAAAGGAACCGCAAAACACACCAAAAGCATGTAAATTGACTCACCTAGGTAGGGGGCTGGTATAATTCCTCTGACGTTAATAGATGTAAACAAACATATTTCGCAAGTTTTTAAAATATGTTCTACTTATTTTAACATTATGTCCTCTTGAATATGAACAAGGTAAGCTGTGCAGAACCCATTAATGCAACTTTTGTTGGTCTAGGACCTTTCGTTCAGAAACGTAAACAAATTGTCTATACTGCTCATTTCACAATTTTGTTCAATTTTTTTTAATATGTTGTACGTATTTTAAAGCTACGCCCCTAATATATTTGTGTTCTACATGATTAGTAGAGTAGAAATATATCATAATTTTGAAATTTTTTTGTGTTTTTCAGAAAAGCCCCTAATCTTAATAATTACCAAATTAATTAATAAGATATATATAAATGTTCACAATGAATTACTGATATAAATGAAATTTTTTTCAATTTACTTATTACATGAACTGATTTACTGTCAGTGTTAAATATAACCACGTGCTATGTTGTACCTTGCATTTGTATATACCAAGAAGATACGTGCATGCGTGTTGGGTCATACCCCTACCACGTTCACTGTCGAATTTCATCACACTGTGTGCACAACTATACACGCATGCGCATTGGGTCATACCCCTACAACGTTCACTGTCGTGCGCATGCAACTATACCAGCATGCATGTTGGGTCATACCCCTACCATGTTCACTGTCAAATTTTGTTACACTGTGCGCACTCAACTATACGCGCATGTGCATTGGGTCATACCCCTACGACGTTCACTGTCGAATTTCGTTATACTGTGCACGTGCAACTTCTGTTGCACACTAATATTTTACCCCCAACGTGCCAAAAGAAGTATAACTTCAAAAAAATAACACATGCCATAAATAAGCTAGAGTGGAATAAACTGCGTTGCTGGGATAGGATTCGGAGCATAAACATAGCATGTAGTCAGTCTAATGTTTTGAATGATAGGGTTCACTAATCTGAAATATTTACTTTGCCATCACTTTGAAAATAAGTGTCTGAACCACTTAAAATGTTTACTTTTGCACGGCCTACCATAGCGCAAATTGTGTGAATAATTTCGTGGAAATCGGTTGATTGGTCCCCAAGATATGGCATAGAAACTTATTTCATTATCCTGCCCTATCTTACAAAATTGCCTTTAAAAAAACAGGTCCTGTATACGATGCTTATAAAAGATATTCTCATAAAAAGATTGGTTGAATTTTGTCATATTGTTAAATAGATATGCCAAACTCATCAAAACATTTTTCTCTCCACCATTTTGAATATCAATGTCAGACCCCACTTGAATCATTTAACTTTGCGTGGCATTCTGTAGCATTAATGGTGTGCAGAATTTGGTGAATTAGTTGAATTGTTCTGGAAATATGGCAAAATGTTCAATTTTCTCACCTGGCACTAGTTTGCAAAAAAAGGCCGGCAAAATAGTTTGTATACATAACTGATGCTTCTAATGAATACTGTTGGTATACAAAATTTGGTCACATTTTATTGAATTAATTGTTTCACATATGAGAAAAATTTACTGGAAATTTTATTAACAGTCTCACTGGACATCCCGATATAGTGACAGGATGGAGTCCCGGTATGACAAGAGAGTGTTGTACAAGGTATTTCAAGGACAACTGGTGTGGCTGCACAACCCACAGAGGCAAAAAGGGTACTGTCCGAAGCTACAGAAATGTTGGGAAGGCCCCTACAGGATTCTGATGAAGATCAGTGATGTGGTCTCTCGGATTTGTTATCAAGGCTCTCTGACGAAGTCCACATCGACCGACTGGCACTCTACGAAAGTCCGGATGTTCCAGGGTCTGTTCAGGATGAACAGACTTTAGGAGGGGGCAGTGTTAAATGTTGTTGGTCTGCATCGCTTCCCTTGGCCCGTCGGGCTCAAGTGAGTGAAACAGTGTGCCAAGGGTACAGTGGTAATACGAGAAGTGCGGCAATTTACAAAAGCAACCTGCCACATGTGCCAGATAAGCCTATTGGGACTTGGGCGCTCCTGACCTTGAGCGGATTGAATTTCTGGGGTTATCTTTGAAAGAATATTCTGGGCATTGCCCTTGTCTCTCACGGAGACTTTGGGTGTGGGTAACCTTCTAGATTGGGCCAGCAAGACTACTTAAGCCACTACAGGCCTCCAGACTGATAGTTTAGAGTTTGTTAGAGGATTGTACGACCTTAAGCGCCAGTTGTGTGAAGAGAGCAAAGTGACAAGCCAGCAAAGTGATGAGTGGCGGTGACAATGACCAGCAAGAGTGAAATCTGCGGACTGCGAGCATCAGTACAATAGAGAGTGAGATTGACGGACGGAACTATTGAACGGGATGCTTGAGTGACAGACATTTGGTATGTTGGCAATAGACAGATTGAATATATGTAAATAATGAATGTGATTTAAATGATTATAACTAATATAGAGACATTGATTAGGACTTTAATTATAATTGAATATTGCAATTTCTGAGAATAACAAGAGGAATAGTGGAGATAGATAGTTTGATGTTTTAAATAATAGAAGAGTGAATAAATTAAAAGTCAAAATTCAGTTACTTCATTTTTATAAGACCTTCATCCTTCACGAACTCTGATAGGTCCCTGACATATTGTAACACTATATAGGTATTGGCCATAACACATTTCAAAATAATGATTAAAACAAATAGCATTGTTGCACTAAAAAAATTTTCAGGTCTAAAAAAAGGATACCTAATTCTTTGAAGCACCCTTGTTTATTCAAAAAATTTCCATATAAAATGTGTGACTTGGAATTATGCAAATTCTTTTTTTGGTGGGGAGGAGGGTAAGTTACTGTAGAACTTTCTAAAATTACCTCTCAAGGTTTTCAGACATTAAGTTGTTATGAAAAGAAGGTTGCAATAAACATTTAGGAACCTTTGGACCAATTTTGACCCATCCCTTACTGCTATTCATCAAAATTTGCAAATTGTTTGCATTAAGTCCATGGTCAATTGTCTCTAGCACAAAAATTATGGATTTTTTAATTCCATATAAATTTACTATCTTAAAAACATTGAATGGTTAGAAGATTTATCAAGCATTCTTAGTTCATGTTCCATATTCTCTGGCGTAAAGTCAACATGGATTTTTGCATGGAATATTAATTTAATTCAATTGTCAGACATCTACTGAAAAAAAAATAGCCCAGAATATTATCAGTGACTTCCATTATCGCCAAACGATTTCTAAAACTGTAACATTGGACGCTGCGTACTTATTTGCAAACACAAATTCAATTTGTGATCACCTCTTATGGAAAAACCAGAAAATATTTCAGCAAAAAATTTATTTATATTAATAAACAAACATCTTCCGAATAAAGTGATCATTTACAAAAAATTTTAATATTAAACAGTGCCTACTTTTTTCAGAGCACAAATTCAATGTTTGGATGCCTCTTGTGATAAAATATGAGGTTATTTCTACTTAATATTAATTTTTGTTAGTAAACATATTCTCCAAATAAAATGATTCTACAACTGGTCATCTGTGGTCTTATTTGTCACCAATCAACTACGAAAACTTTTAACACTGAATACTGCCTACTTTTTTCCAGAACGCAAATTAAATGTTTAGTGGCTCTTGCACAAAAATCTGAAAATATTTCAACTTTATATATTTTTTTTAAACAGGCAGTTTCCGAATAAAATGATATCACAGAAAATTATCTGCAACCTCCTTTTCGCCAGTCATTTACAAAATCTGTAACATTGTACACAGCCTACTTTTTCCCAAGTGAAAATATAATATCTGTTGGCCTCTTGCAAAGAGTCTGAAGATATTTCAATTTAATATTAATTTATATTAATAAACAAATATGTTCTGAATAAAATGATACCACAGAAACATATCTACAACCACCTTTGTCACCAATCGGTTACAAAAACAGTAATATTGGATATTGTGCACTCTTTTGCACCACATTTACCAATCAAAACGAAGCTTTGTTGTTTATACCTCTTACAAAACCTAACATTCGACACATAACTTAAATTATATACTACAAAATTGCATTTTCACTACATTTATTATACCACACAAACTCTACTATCCAAAATCCAGGTTACCATAACTCTGGCTTTAACTGAAGGTCGCATCTGTCTGTTTTATCTGATAAAATCACAAGAGATGAAGCTACTGAAATGGAGGATGATGGGGGAAGAGAAGGATAGAGGGAAGTGAGAATGTATCTGGCTCTTGTTACTACTGGTGATGGCATGGAGGTGAGATGGAGGCCACAAGGGGAGCGAGACTTGCTGTGGTTGCACCCCACATATGGTAAAAACAGCTGGTATCCATAATTGTATTTGTGAGTCAATTTGTAAGCTTCTGTGGCTGATAGCATGTCCAAAAATAATCATAATAAGTCGTCAACAAACAGTTGTCAAAGCCCAACAGAAATCAGAGTCCTATTAACACAAGCAAAGTGAGAAGGCAAGGGAGTGAGACCACAATGGACCTACTTGACGGTAGTCGCATCGTACGCCTACAGGTGGCCTAGGGGGTGGTATCTATTTTCAGATATGTCATATGGCCAGTACAGAGTTCATTCACCAAGAGAAATGCAACATGCTGCAACCAAAAAAGTGCAACAAATTAATTTTTTGGCAGATTTTTTTTAAATTTTGTATCTTTTACATCCAAATTTACCACAATCCTTCAAAAACAAGTCATTATGTAAATACAGTTGCTTAAAATGGGGTGGAAATTGAAATGTTACAGTAAATAGTAACTGATATATTCGGGAAAAATTAATTTTTTCTATATTTTTGTAACGGATAGTAACTTATTCAGTATCTAGAATATCATTGCAGTAATAATTTGTTTGTATTTTATATATTTTCATTTTTAGAAATTTATTATTTTATTTGAGTCACTTAACAGTGGTAGCAGACGTCATAGGATGACAATGTACTTTTTCTTTGGGCTAGTAAACTTGTCATGTAGCCGTCATATTGCAATACATCATGAAATAAGGAAAGTGCAGGTGGTCACATTTGGCTGACGTGACCCACCACACGAATATAATACAATATTTACAGAGCCACGTCTGCATTTGTGTGCTAATTTTAGACCTTACCGCACCATGTAATGCCCCAATTGGGCTGTGTTCAATTGACGAAACTTTCAATCAATACTTAAGAGTAGGCACGACCCTTGTCGTGCAACAGAAGTCAAGAAGCGCTCGTGTAGAGAGGAACAGCGATTGACCATCATAACTCACACCAGCAGCGCCAATAACTTCAACCTTCTTTTATATTTTGGACGTTCGACATCTACTAAATTCATGTCTGTCTGTGTTAGGAGTCGTTAGGGTGCCAGGAGAGAAAGTAATATTTCTCTCCCGCCTTCTTAGTCTAATTGTCCTCGCAGTGAAAAGTTTTTCAAGTGAATAATAACCGGCTGCAATTCCATCCTTTTCTTCCTTTTACTGCCGTGGGTGAGATATTTTTGTATGCCACTATTGTAAAAAAACACCAATAAATCTCCAGTATACAGTTTACCACTTAATCATTTATTTATTTTGGCGCTCTTTTTATCAACAAACTTTTTTTCAATTTAGAATATTTTCCCTTCAAGCTGAGCTAGTGCAAGCTAATGTTTATAGCAAACTCCATTTAAATCTTTGCTCACAAAACATTACAAATTGCACCTGCCCGCAGGGCACGAATTTCAACAGGCCCTTTTGCCATTGTGAGTGGCTTGCTCGCATGCAATTCATCAATTATTCACACGCCTGAATGAAGGTCAACCCGGCGGTTGTCGGCACGCCTTTAGTTCAACACTCATGTCTACTGTCAGTGTGAGGCGAGTGCTACCTATGTCATCCAGCGGCCACAAAAAATCTACAACGGTAGTTTGTCCAGATGCAGCATACGAAGCAACTAATCCAACTACGAGATGGCAACAAGCCAGCAGTTCCAGACAATGGGCTACAACATCGGACTCCAACGATAATACAGTTTGTTCCAGCTAGCCCTAAGCAATGCCAAGGTACCCAACGTCTTCAGCGTAGAAAATAACTGCCCAGGAAGACATCAATCAAATGCAAGTAATTAATCACAAATTGTTTTGTTTATGTTGTGCATACAGGTTATGTTTATATATAATTACCAATGTTACCATTCCTTTATGCAATATCTCTAATTAATTTTGAAAGGTCAAAGCCTTGTTCACTAATTAATTCCGGTGCTGTCAAATCAAAAATAAAAATGGCCCAGTTCTCAAATAGAAAAGGAATAGTAACTTCTAAAAAGAAAATTCAAATTGATAAGTTTGCTGTTTACTGCATGTTATCAATACAAAAAAAAATTAAAGGCATTTTTCAGAAAAGTGAGGACTCTTATCGTAACTTTAAAAAGGTTTTAAAAGAAATTGAACAAGAGGGAGATCATTTTAATAAATTTGATACAAAATTAGAATAGTGGTTAGGAACCTGGGGGGTGGAGCCGAAAGATGTAGTTTATGAGAATTCATCCACATTAGCCGCCCCAGGAGGATTAGTATACAACCCGATACCATGTGTTTACACACAGGTTATGACATCATCAATATGGTGCCGATGCTGTCTCATGTTTTTTCCTATTGCCCCATCTCTTTCCTCTTGTAATCTAACGGGGCATCCACAGGAAATGTGGGGGTTTTTGGGCTGGGACACTTTCAGCATTTATAGACGTTATCAGGAAGTAAACTTGAGTCCATCCATCCAAATGTACTATGCGATACCATATATGGTGTCGGAAATTACACTTTAACCCATCCACCCAAGTGTACTACGCGATACCATATGTGTAATAGGGAAGTACGCTTGAGCCAACCTGCCCAAATATACTACCCAATACCATGACTGTAAACACTCGTTGACACTACAGGTCCCTAACCTAACAAGATTTACCTACAACACTGTCTATTACACCCTTCAAAGTATTTTATAATACCATCCTCTGCAATCAGAGTCCATTAAAAATAGCAAGCACCCGTTGCCACTATACATACCTAACATTACCTAGCTATATCATAATTTATTACACCCTTCGAAATATTATGCACAATCATCCACTGCAAACTGATTATTACATATTTACAACTGGCAAACACTCCTTGACCCTACAGGTACCTAACCCAACATTACCTACTTACAATAGAGTTTGTTATACTCTATAAACCATTAAACAATACCAACCATTGCAATCTGATTGAATAAAAACTGCCACGACTCGTTGCAACTACAGAACACTACCCTAACATTACTTAGCGAAAACGTTTATTACACCCTTCAGAATATTATACAATACCACCCACTGCTATCCAATTGTTAATTAAAAATGGTAAAGACTCTTTATCACCACAGAATCCTGACCTAACATTACTTACCTACAACATTATTTATTGCAGCCGAAACACACATTTGTATTTCAATATCTCCCCACTTACCTTTACCAAACGTATCCATTTTCTGCCAACATGTAATGACACTCTCATCCTCAATAGACATCGAACACATCATATGCTCTACGTATTTTATTAGACGTCGAACACCACACTGTAATGCACCACGTATTTTTATATTAACTTTGTACACTTTAGATCCTATTTCATCCTACAGTTCACTCACTATTTCCACACAAGGTATCTATTCTATACCACTTCATTTTATATCATGCTTACTATTTTATCACTATACATATCCATTTTACAACATACCGCACCAAGGCCCATTCTGCAATGCACTGAGTGTAAGAAAGCTTACTCTAAACACTTAAACTAGTACCTTATTTATACTTTATGAACGGAATGAGCGGATGACTCGGGATGAATTTTTAACTATTCTACAATACGAAGAAACACACAGTCCTTCGACTTATGAAATAAAAAATATTCAGCTGTTGCAAATTACTGATATGGGTTTTAAAATGTACACACCTCATTTTGAATGTTTTTAAAGTGTTTAAACATTGGGTAAATGCTACTGCCAAATCATATGCACGTGTTTATTTAAACAAAAATTATAATAGCAATGGTAAATCCATGCCTTTCGTAAGTGTCAGGAGTAGGAAAAGAGTAAAATATATTGTGAGAAAGTTTGTTAGGAAAAAGACAGAAAAAAGTGTAGATTGAGAATTATAGGTAAGAGGAAAAAGAAACACCGAATAAATAATCTTGTGATTTGGGTAATATGATTTAAGTAATTTTAATTCATATTATGTAATTTTCAGAAAATATTATTTTCATATGCGAGTAATTTAAGTTGAGAAAGTTATGTAGACTTTTTTTACGAGGTAATTTTGTCACCACAAAGCAATATGCTCTAGTATTTTTTTGCAATATCTTATTTTATTAGTTGAAGCTATTCTGGTAAATCGAAATAAGTTTAGTTTCATGAATATGATGTATTTTGTCATGGCTTTTTGTCAACATGACATGTGATTGTACATGGAATATCAGATAATGAAGCAAATAAATGTTATTTGTTGATAATGGTAAAACAGTATAAAGTATTGTGACTGTGATGTTTTCTAATATGAAAAATATTGCAAGTAAACTTTATCAAGGGTTCATATTTATTAGAATTGGTACTTTTTAATACAGTACAATACTGTAAAAGATATATTTTCCAGGAAATTGTTAAAGTATTATGTTGTAAGTGATGAAAATTTCAGAGGTAACTGTATATATGTATTAAACTTACTGCAAATTTTTACAAATGTTAATCTTAATAGAATGATTCTGTGTTTTATATAATTTTATGATTGAAGGTGATTGTGTATGGTATTTGTCTTTGTGACATAATCCAAGAACATTATGTTTTGTATGAATTCAGTTAAATTCTGCAAAGAGACACTTTGTAATTTTATTCTGAATTCATTCTTGTATAATAATGAGAAGAATAGTTCCTTATGTATTAATGTGTGTACAGTTGCAATTCTTTTAACGTGGCAGATTTAGATTGTTTACATGTGTTTAATAGTTAACAGCAATGATTTTTTTTATTTGTGTCCAAAGTTATGAAGTAAGCAAGTATATTTTGTCATCAGAAATGAAAAGTATATAGAGATTGTTACCATATATAAATAACAGAGATTAAGAGATCAGTACATATTAATTTTGAAAAGAAATAGCAATTAAGACATGGGTTGAGTTAAGTATAAGATTGTAATGATGAAGTGTGAGCTTGTGTAATGCAGGTATACAATGGTGTTGCTCCCCTTATGATGGTTTCCTTGGTTCCATAGCACTAGTAGTTATTAATTTGGTTGGGACAGGTCTGAGGCTGCTTGTGTGAGTTTTAGCACTGACCTAATGTGAAAGGCAGTAGCTCTTTTGTATTTTGGCAAGACCTTGGGTCCCCTTTTAAATGTGGAGTGCTGATCCCAGTGAGGAAAAAAGATTGAGCAGGTTACTTACATCAAAATCATCGTAGCCACTAATGAAACTAGACAACTTGTACTGAATGTGAATGTAACATTGTAATTGCTTGGAAGTTATTGTAACATCTTCTGATTAATTTACTTTGTGTGATAATGTAATGTTATGTACTTTACTGTGACACAAACTTTGTAAATGAATGTATAACCATGTAAACAAATGTTTTTTCTTGCAAGAGATGGAATCGTAGTACAGCCATCATACAGTTGCCATTCAGGTAGGTTACTATTTGGGACAGATTTCTTCAAAATCTTTCCCAAACCGAGAGGGGTAATGTAATGTTGCAGTATATAGTAATTAATATATTCAGGAAATATTAATTTTTGTATATTTTTATAAAGGATGTCGTGTGACGGTTTAGGAATTCTAGAGCAACGCTGGCCCACAACC
>NQII01000166.1:683256-702768 GCA_002778355.1 Clitarchus hookeri
TCAGTTGATTACTACCGCCCAGAGTAGGAGGTCAGTCCGAGAATTATTACCACCAGAGACGTTAGTTCGAGAGAGCAGCGAGTTGAAGATCGCCGAGCAGAGAGTTAGGTCAGGGGTTCGGACCCCTGGCCACGTCAGTACGTCAGTAGAACAGCAGTCCAGTGAGACGGCAGCACCTACAGACAGGCCTTTGCAAAAGGCCGCCCATCACCGGAGATCACCCACCACAGCTGACAGCACCCGCAGCAAGAGCTAAGTATACAATCACCGTCAAAAGGAGCCCCCCTCCTTCACAAAGTCGTTAGCAGTCAATCCGAGTAACCAAATTATCACAGTACCACACCTCTCCAGTGCTGATGTATTTCATTTGTGTTGAATTCGAGACAATATATTCGTCCTTCAAAATACAACAGTAAAAGACTAAATTATTGCAAACCACTTAACCTTCAGGCGTCATATAGTCGGTGCCTGGGGATACTAACGACACTATAAGCCACTCTGTCTTCCACAGAGGCGATATAGCGTCAAGTAAAGCGGCTCCCAACTGTGGGGCCTAAATACGTCAAGTTAAAGTGGCGCCTGGACGTGGGGTGCAACGCTAGTTAATGTACATACGTCAAGTTAATTTGGCGCACAACTGTGGGGCCTACATAAATCAAGTTAAATTGGCTTCCCAACTGTGGGACATACACAGCCAAGCGTCAAGGATAAGTGACTCATTCAATAATTAGAATATCTTGGCAGTAATAATTTGTTTGTATTTTCTATATTTTCATTTTTCCAAATTCATTATTTTATTTGAGTCACTCAACATTAGTAGCAGACATCATAGGATGACATTGCACTTTTTTATTGGGATAGTAAGCGTGACACGTACCCATCATATTGCGATACATGATACAATAAGGAAAGTGCAGATGGTCATATTTGGCTCACTTGACCCACCACATGAATATAATACAATATTTAGAGAGCCATGTCCACATTTGTGTGCTAATTTTAGACCTTACTGCACCATGCAATGCCCCAATTGGGCCATGTTTAGATGATGAAACTTTCAATCAATACTTAAGAGTAGGCATGACCCTTTTAATGCAACAGAAGTCAAGAAGCGCTCGCCTAGAGAGGAACAGCAAGTGACCATCGTAACTCACACCGGCAGCACCAGTGACTTCAACCTTCTTTTATATTTTGGACGTTTGACATCTACTACATTAATTTCCGCCAGTGTGAGGAGTCGTTAGGGCACCGGGAGAGAAAGTAGTGTTCCTCTCCCGCCTTCTTAGTCTAATTGTCTTCGCAGTGAGAAGTTTTTCAAGTGAATAATAACAGGCTGCGATTCCGTCCTTTTCTTGCTTTTACTGCCGTGGGTGTTATATATTTTTGTATGCCACTATTGTAAAAAAAACAGCAATAAATCTTAAGTGAACAATTTACCGCTTCATCATTTATTTATTTATATTTGGCAATCTTTTTATCAACAACTTTTTTTTCCAGTTCATAGTAGCATTCCTTCAAACTCCATTTGAGTCTTCACTCACAAAACATTACAAAATGTAGATGTTATAGTGTATTGTCAAGTTAATTTTGAAGTTAATTTTATGCACACACTTAAATTTCATGCTCTTTGGTAAGAATATGAGAAATCAGAATGTATTCAAATCTGTGACTGCAAGCTATCTTTTACTATCTGCAGTTTTCATTTATAGTGTAACATCTATGGTGTATGTAATTTTAAAGAAATAGGTAAATCATAATGTTGATTTTACTCAATAATTTATCAAACAAAAGTGGTTTGGAAACAAACCCTTAAATAGCACTTAACTATAAATGTTTGAAAGTATAAAACACATTATAGGCACTTAGAAATTATACCAATAAAATTTGTATCACACTGAAATTACTTAAGATGGTTGCCTAGTGAGATGTATATTTGTGTGAGGCAAAAATCGATGAAGCATTAGAGACGTCACCAACCAGCGTATTTGAAGCGATATTGCCTCTTCGCACTTGCCTGAATGTGACTTTAAGCGGTGATCCTGTAATTTTATTGGACGCAACTCGCAACTCTAAAGAAAATCCTATGCATGCTTGTATTGTATTTTTGCAATAATCCGGTTCATATATTTTGAGATATGGCAGTCAAGAAAAGCCATTTTTAGCTGTGTTGGAGGGCATGAAAATAATGTTTCCGATGTGCGTAATGTCTTGAAAGTACCATTCCATCATCATCTGGTATGCACAGTCGTTTTGTTGGTAAACGTAATGAGGGCACATTGAATAGTTCAGTCAATAAACACATTTTCAAACACACTAGTACACATTTCAAGTGCCAGGTGGGCGACCACCTTAAAGTTGAATGGGAGCTGAGATTTTGGTTACTGTGCAACCATCAATACACTTAAATGCAACAGAAATTTTAAATTAATTAAGCATAAAATGTAATTAACCCTTAACCACCTACCACCGGTCACAGAGACCGCAACATATTTTTAAAATCAATTTTTCTATGGGTGAGTGTCTTACGGCAGAGTGAGTCTATGTACCTTTTCTACATATCAAACAGTATCGCGCTTGTGCTCGGCGAGTTAGGACGTGCGCGCGTTTGGCCTTGATAAGTAAAATAACATCGTCAGCGGTCTCCATGACCGCACGTATGTGGTTGTGTGACATTTTTGTATTGACTTAGATTTGTTATTTTAGTGTCAAAATGAATAAAAACGACGGGAGCATTCAAAGATGGCTACAACAAGAGGTGTCGGATAACGATGACTTGCCGGAAGAGGACTGTAGCGATGTGGAACCTTGTGTATCTGAGGATTTGGAGCAACCTGAAGACTGTGAATCTGATTCCGAAATTGACGGTGATGCTGATGATGCAGGTACAGTCTCTTCACACTCATAAACTCAAGCAATTCAAAGTGACTCGTCGGATGATGATATTCCACTTTCGCACTTGGATTCTATGAGTAGGCCCAGAAAGAAAAATTACTTTGGTGCTAATCGTTTTCGCTGGGCATCTGCGCCGAACATCAGTCGTGGTAGAACACCGCAACATAATATTGTACAACAAACGCCGGGTGTAAGACCTGCCTTCCGTAATATACTCAATAATTCTACTGTGCCACTGGATATTTGGAGTCTTATGTTTACTGATGAGATACTAAATAAAATTGGTTCTACACACCAATCAGAAAATACAGAAAATCAGACCAAAACACAAAAAGCAGATTTTTGTGCAAGATTTGGATATTATCAAGCTAAAAGCTTTTATTGGCTTGTTATTTTATACAGTTATATTCAAAGAAAACCATGAGCATTATACGTCATGGTACAGTACTGATGGTTCCGGAAGGGAAATATATTGTTGCATTATTAGTAAAAACAGACTGGAAGTCCTGCTGAATACTATTAGATTTGATGATTCAGAAACTAGAGAACGACGACGTGAAGAGGACTTGTCTGCTCCTATTTCAGAGCTTTTTAATTGTTTTATACAGAACTGCCAAGATATTTACATGATTGGAACTTGCGCTTGCGTAGATAAGATGCTTGTGGCTTTTCGTTGTCGTTGTAGATTTAAAATTTATATGCCAAAAAGACCAGCCAAATATAGCCTAAAAATAATGTGCATTACAGATGCAAGAAACGGCTATCTTTTTAATGCTTACATATTCCTTGGTAAAGATTCTGATGGAATAAATTTGACACAGGAACAAAAACGACTGTCAAAACCAACTCAGGCCATTCTGCGTCTTGTCTCACCTATTGAAGGATCTAACAGGAACGTAACTGCTGACAACTGGTTTTCTTCTATAGAACTCGTCAACCTTTTAAAAGAAAAGCGTCTTACTTATGTAGGTACTTTGAAAAAAAACAAAAGATAGATACCACCTGAGTTCAAACCAACCAGACAGCGCCAGACAGAATCATCGCTTTTTGGTTTTACGAACGAAATCACCATGTGCTCTTACGTACCTAAGAAAAATAAGGCTGTGGCTATGGTTTCAAGCATGCACCACACTGCTAGTGTTGACAAGAGTACTAAGAAACTGGAAATCATATTATACTACAACCAAACCAAAATTGGAGTTGATCTACTTGATCATAGGTGCTCAAATTACTCTACTGCTCGTCATACGCGAAGATGGGCCTTAACCATATTTTATAGAATGTTGGACATATCTGCGTCAAATGCTTACGTCATTAATTTGACCAATCAAGCACAAAAGACTGTAAGCCGTTTCAAGTTCTTAAAAACATTAGCAGAACAGCTCACAAAACCACATATGGAACGTCGCGAAAAAAAGATCACATTCAAAGGGATTTCAAGAATGCTATTTGCCGTATTCTAAATATCAATGAAGCCTTACCCAGCACAACTGATGTAAAGAAACTTTAAGTGCGTAAAACACGTTCCACTTGTTATAAAAAAACGCAAGACGTTTTGTCTATGTTTTATGTGCCAGGTACCGATTTGTCTAGAGTGCACTAAGAAAATGTGCTGTAACTGCCACAAAAAATTGTAATTGTTCAGGGCTTGCAATTTTAGAGAAGTTTTTATTTTTTGGTTGATTTTTTAGTTTTATTAGATAGTTCATTTACTACATTTATGAGAAATAATACTTATAAGAATATTTTTTTACTTCCTAATAATGCTTAAGATCTCATTTTCCTAAAGAGTGTTTTTTTTTTGTCAAAAAAATGTAACTATGTAAAGACTGTTAGTTATTACAAGATTACAACGTTATTTGTGTTATTTTATATTCTAATATAAAGGTCAATAGTATAAACAAGTATTTTATTTATGTTTTTGTTTAGTTATTTCTGTAGATTTCAAATAAAAAGCAGTTAACTATCAGCAGTCTCCATGACCGCATTTAGGTGGTTAAGGGTTAAGCTATCTTAATGGTTCAAATTGCATTTGAAAGAAGATAGTTCAATTTTAATTCATGCCAAATATTATTAACAAAATAGATTTATTTCACAGTAATTATTTTTAAATAATTTAAAAAATCACTTTGTGCAAATTTTTTATGAGATTCATTGTTATTTGTTCTCCTAAGAAAAGTTTTCAAACCAGAGTTGTTTCTAAGGAAAGAGCAAACCTTTCTTTAGGGTTTTTCATGATCTTGTAAGAAATTATCAATAAGTCTGGGGAAAAAAATATTATCGCTTGTAGTGTTTTTTAAACAAATTTATATATATTTGGCCATATAATATAAAGTAGAAGACTTGGAAGCACAAAATTTTGAAAAACCCTAGATATCACTTGCCATTTTAATATGGTTTTGTTTTTGTGTATATAGGACAAATAGTTTTCGAAAGACAATTGAACTACTGGAATAGTTATAAATTTGGCTTAGGATGTGCTGCTGTGTGTGTGTGTTGTGGTGTATTCTGCAACTACTAGCAGTGGCCACCTGCCTTGAATGGAAACTTGTCAGTTACGTAGACAGAGTGGCACTCAGCAACTGTCTTAATGCTTGAGAACCAGTGAATGATGAATGGCTACATAAACAGTACTGTATAAAGCAGCATTTTCATAGCATTATCTCTGTATTGCCATGAATTTTGTAACAGCATTCCTACAAAATACATCAGGTCATCGTCTATAAGACTGCTTTTGAAACTAATTACTACAATATATATTTTGATACCAGGTGATGCTGTAGGCGAAAGGATCATAACCAGTACGATTTTACTGAAATGCCTCAACTCACGTAACCCGTCTATGCAATAATATGTTTAAATATTATGTCGAATTAGATATTTATTATCTTACGTGCACTGATGCCGAGAAGTTCAAGTACATAAATATTCCTTTGAACTTCAGAACTGTTTGACTGTTCACTTTTAAAATTGGACCATTTTATAGAAACCATTTCAATGTAAGCATTTTCAGTCTGTATTATTTTTGTTGGATATTCTCTTTGACAGGTTTTCAACACAGTGAATATTGTATGACTGCCAAGCTGCTTCAAACCAGATTAGAGGTTGGGCCGAGCAAGGCCGTGTGAGTAAAATGGTACAGGGAGGGGTGAGCACGTATGTCGCGTCCTGTATTTTTAGAGGCCACTGCTAGCCTAATACCATGCATTACAGCTAACGTGCCATGTGAATAAGGCAGCCGACCTCCGTGGCACAACTGGCTCATGTGGTGTACGAATTGATGGGCTCTGGGTTTGAGACCCGGGCAGGGTGTTGGTGTAAATTTATTCTCACATGATTAATCGTGTAACACACATAAAAAAAAATAGTTTATTGGGACGTCAAATCACAAAAGTGCAGAAGTTTTCGTTTATATTCAAATTCCTAGGCGAAAATTTTTTTCAATTGACACACATCTAATAGCTACGTTTAATAGCCTCATAACGAAAATATAATTAAATGCTACGCTTTAAATTAAAATAACTCTATAAAATATCTTTTACTGCGAATTCATGGAAAGTTCCTAAAATTTATGCCAGTTGTACTAACAATGAGGGAGATACCTTATAATTACAAGAATTAAACAACGAGGTCTTGAGAGTCGATGAGGGTGAAATGAGGTGAGAGTAGAATAGCGCCGGAATGCAAGGG
This sequence comes from Clitarchus hookeri, assembly GCA_002778355.1. Lineage (NCBI taxonomy): Eukaryota > Metazoa > Arthropoda > Insecta > Phasmatodea > Phasmatidae > Clitarchus > Clitarchus hookeri. The sequence continues at coordinate 689,839 of NQII01000166.1, forward strand.
TGGGGGAAACTAGATCCCCGAGGAAATCTGCCGACCAGCGGCATCGTCTGGCACTATTCCCACTTGCGAAAATCCAGGAGTGACCCGGCCGAGGATTGAACTTGGTTCGCCTTGGTGAGAGGCGAGCAGGCTAACAATTCAGCCACCGCAGCCCCCATTCACATAGAAATATTTGTAGAACTCACAGTTTTGTTACTACTTTGATATTATATATTAAGTGGGATAGACTTATATTGTTAATCTTTACACCAAATGGTATAAAACATTTTATATTGCAGGAATATGGTTTAATTTAAAGAAATTAAGTTTTGCAAGTGACTTTGCAAGTAGTGGTTGCCGTTGGTTACAGCTCGGTCATCATCATATCTCTAAGGACCACTGGTAAAATGAAGAAGTTTACTGACTGAGAAGAATTCCAAAATTGAGGTGCTGATTCCTTGAGCAAAAACAGCACTCACTCTTGGAACAGTTTGTCCTCTTGCTGCACTAAATGACGAATTTGCAGCCGCCGACTCAAAAAATTAAGACTTGCAAAAGAATATTCAGTGATGAAACACAACAATCTAATTAATGTAAATTGGCCGTAACTAAAACAAACTTTGTTACACACAAATGCGTAAAATCAGGCTTTCCCAGTCATTCGTCGTCAGCAAAATGGCCAGTGTGCGGCAGTCTAACACGAACCCTGTTCAAACTGAAATTAATTCTACTTTAATAAAGGTAGTTACACTATCTACTATGTTCTCGAACATACTAAACGGGAAGTAGTCGTGGATTACTTGTGAACACCACGGCTAAGAAAGAAAGAAAATTGTTTGCAAGGAGAAATCATAAATTATATAGACATATAATTTATTGAGGTTCAGGCACTGAAATGAATATAAAACTATAATTCAATACAGATATCTTTATAATAAAAAGGATAGTAAGAAAGAAAGGAATTAAATTGCGAAACACAAATTAAATTGCGAAACACGTCAAGAATTTTATTGAACTATTGGTGTCTTGAATATTAACTTTTCTATTAAATGCCTTTATGTAGAGACCACTGTGCTTCTTGAAATAAATGGTCAACGAATGGAACATATTCCCACCAATAACCAATAAAAGACTAAGACAAAGATACAGCCTTCCTCTAACACCTCAAAAAAATACATCGTCATGTTTAGAACGTGGAAATCATATGTTTTCATGTTGCGAAAATTATATTTCATCAAATTCTTTGTTTTATGCTGGAAAACAATAGTGCAGAAAAACTGCAGTATGTAGCAAATATTTTTAATAAGTTTAAAAACACTTACGAATTGAAAATTTCTGCTAATAAAACGATGAAAATGGCTTCTAAAGGCAAACTGCCTGCAAAAACAAAACCAAAGTAATAGATAAAAAAAATTCTAGTGGAATGTTGTTAATGTGTTTCATATGAACAGGATATATATTTAGGTGATAGGTTTAACAAGTTTAGAAAGATTTGCGAGATTATCTATTAATTTGAAAAATAAAACTTTAATCATGCACTTTTTTTGTATAATACAGTAGCAGTACCAGTAATCGTATATGAAAAAAATCAAGAGTAGTTCTAGAAAGAGATAAGAATAGAATCTAGGTGGGCAAAATTATATTTTAACGAATTAACCGAGGAGACAACAGTATTGAGAATACATTAATTTATGTTGCCGCAAAATATCAACATTCAGATAGGACAATATTTTGAAATTTTAATTCAAACTAAGTGCTTCCTGTAGCATTTATTCTTTGCATTATTATACTTTCAAATGTAATTGTAAAAATGGTTTTCCTAATAAAGAGATGTAATTTAGAAAAATGCATAAATATACCAATGATGGCGGAAGAAAGTTGGCATAAAAATGTTTTGTAATTCTTTATGCAAGGCAAACATACAAGGCAAAATATTAACTGCAGTGTATTGTTTACTTGTCAAAAGTATGACTTGCAGCAAAGGTGGCAAGTACTTTATATTTTTATCTACGCCAGTAAGTATTTTCCAATGTGTGTCCTGATACACAACTGATAGAATTATTTCCACGAGGGCAAAATATCTGCTGTTGGTCCTTGTTTGCTTTTACTGTCGTTAAAGCACAGGGGTTTTGAAACTTGCATTTTTTGTTTACTTCCCATTCCCAAGTACTTATCTAGACATCTTAAATTAAATTTATGTTTAGGCCTAACAAAAAAAATTATATTAGTAGACTAAGTTTAAAGAATTGAAAAACTTCCGTATGTTAATTTATTAAATTTTTTAAAGTGATCCCAAAAGAATGTTTTTACAGACAATATGTTCTACATATTATGGAATACAGAAATTACAACAGATTATATAGCGTTTACTGATAAAAATTGTTTATTCGTGCCATTCCTCACTTAGTAATTCATACCTTTTACTTACTCGCTTACTGGATTTCCTCTCTATATGCTCAGTTTTCTATGCCTTTTTACTGTGGCAGAAATATATTGCTTATAATTTTGTATTTTATGTTTAAAATGTTGCGAACTATGACTCTTACATAAAATATAATACCTAAGTTCTATCTATGTATAATAAAAGTTGTGTTGGAATCATTAATCACATCGTCTGTGCTACGAAAGTTCGTTGCTTGGATTGTTCCAGTGTCCATAGCCTATTCACACCTGTATTGTGTTATACCTTTAACAAAGAAATTGTCATTTTATATATAACTAGATTATAATAATACCACTCGGGGAAAGTATTTATATTGCTTCAGCATACCTATAGAGTGTGAGGTCAAAAAAGAAAGAACGACAAGATATTTGTGCGACTACATCTATAGTTGCACCTGTACTTTTTGACATTCTCTTTTAAATATTGTTTTTTTTATTGTAAAGTAATGCATATTTCTATCTTAGATTTCGTAGCCTCCGTTTACCGGAAATATGAAAAATAATAAATTTTATAAGCCTATATAACTAAGGCACTTTTAGGTGTGTGTGTGTTTGTGTTTGTGATGTCCTTGGTTTATGCTGACAGAATAATCAGAGGGCAGCCTCACATACTAAAGTAAATCTGAACTTATGAACTTACACCAAAACAACAGGACACACATGAAAACTCCACTCTTGGTTCAGAATTCAGGACATTTTTCACCCTAAGTTGCAGTCCCAAACTTCTGCGCCACAGAGGAGGGTTTGTGCTAGCATGGATTCATGGGTAACCCCCTCCCCTCCACCCCAAACCACCAAAAGAAGGAAAATAAATCAGATGACACAACTGACATAATTGGTCGATCACTCGATAGAATGCAACATGTTCCACACAGCACTGGTGGAAGTGAAGACAATGTGGAGGAACCTGACGCCTGCTCATTTTTATTTTCAAATTCATTCCGTAGATTTTGAGCAAGTACAAAGACTCAAGGATGCAGAATAAGTTAAAATAAGACTAGTTTCGCTATATTGTGTGACATCTGTGCTCCTGGTTGTATAGTTTCTATGAATTTGATGGAGTTTTCTGTTCTCAAGCTTAGTACACACTGGGATTTTTCGTGACAAAAAGAAAGCGATAACCTTTTATTCATGCTCTAGGCTGCACTGTTTCTTGAGTCACAAGTACAGAACTTATTATTCACTGTTTATTTCACCATGTTTACCTTAACACTCAAACTAAATGCCTGTATATGGTATGTTTTTGTGTGTGTACCTTGTAACCATTTTATGAGGAATTTAACTCCAATTATAGAAAATACAGTCAGTTGCAAATATTTCAATCAAGAAAATTTACTTATAGCATTAAAATAATTTGTGGTAATTTGGTTTAATTTTCTATATACCTAAATAATAAGGTATAATTTCTCGTAAAATGTTTGGTTGAAAAAATATTGGCCAACTCATCACGAACTTTATACTAGGCCAACCCTGATTTTTAATCATATTTGTTACAAAACTATTAGGCCCATTTGATAGTGATAACTTTGTGGTCTTAGTGATTAATAACACTATTGAAATAAATGTGGTCTTGTTCGATCAGGTATACAACTACGCGAGCATCACAAGTGGGGGTCCGCAGCGACTGGTAGTAATTTTTGGCGTGGGCGAAAATTTCCGGGCAGTACATCTTACGACTTCAATGTGCCAGTATGTTGATTTTGCTGCCAAACAAAAAGATATTATCAAGTTCTGTCAATTTAAGCTTTAAAAGCTTAAGTATCAATTTTGTTATTTTAATTTTATTCTCATACCTCAAATAAAATATTACCTGCCATCACAAACTTATTCACGTAAAACACACGGCTGTGCTCCCAACACATTCACATCCTAGTATTTTTTATTTGAGAATAATACCCTCCCCCTCCCCCTAAACATTTGGCATTGCTAGTGATGTTAGACACTGCAGCACTTGCTTTCCGTTTTCGTTCATTTTAGGTTTTAGCGTTGTATATAAAAATCACTATGACAGTCATAAGTGATGAGAAAAAAAAAGGGGGGGGGAGAAAGGGGCGATCGTCCCTCTACTTTTTAACCAGCAGGGGCATGGCCTTCTCCCCCCCCCCCCCNAAGTGGTTGGCCACTAGTTCAGTTTGTAATACATATAATTTATGGTAAACTTCTTGCCTCGTTCCTTTTAAAAAAAATAATGGTATTTTAATTTGTTAATTAATTTGGTTTTGTAAAAATTGTAATGTTTAGTTTTTTAGGATGCTTTTATAATTGGCATTGCCTTTTTTAAGCAAAAATTCAGTACTCTAATCTTTTAAATATTTGTAATTCATGATGTTTAACATCTTGGCATAACTTCTCACACAAACACACAAAACACTCATTGATACATATAAAATTATTATATTACAGTGAACATGGATGTGGTTACAGAAAATTTGAGAAGACTTAACACCTTTTCTGCCCCACTCCCAAGAAACTAAAATTTGGTGCCCATGATGGTAGTTAATGTATGGCTTATTTTTATTTAGGACACTGGTATATTTATTACGAGTAAAAATATTCAGATATTGAATTTTCTCTTAACTCGTTCAAATATCGCTGTAGTCATAATTTGATGCATTCCAGATATTAAGTTAAAGAAAATTCAAACTTTTCTTGTCATCCATGTCATCTGCAATGGTAGCGGGTTCACAAGTAACGTCTTTCTGACGTTAAATGTCACTAATGTCACTCCTGTACATTATTCTGCTTCTAACTGCTGCGGTAAACTAGCGGTTCTCTGCAGTTGAAAACGTGTACTGGGACTTGATTATCATTCACTTATCTTTTTATCAGGAGCCACTTTATATCTTGGAAACAATACGCGGGGTGGAAGTTACCATGGCATGAAGTGTAGCGGCCTCTCAGAATATCATAAACTCCACATTAGTTGATAGCCTTTGCATTTGCTTTGCATAATAATCAAAACTTGTTTTTTATTAATATTTTACTCAAAATGTGGTCATTAACAAAATTTGGTTGTAGAGGTTTGCATCTCAATAAACTGAATTTGCTGGAAATTTTAAATTTTGCAGCAGTACAAATTTGCCATTTTATAGATATTAATAGCACAGTCCTGTCAACATAAAATAAAATGGAGAAAGTCTTATCGCTTATCACCCATTAGTTGAACCATAACACTGATTTGCTCTAGGCAATTAATTTGTATTTCCGAATAACCTTCGTTATATAAAGTATGAGGAACTCACAAATATTTGTGAAATAATCTTCCATCGTTGTTTGGGTACATGAAATCCATGAATGGCTGCAAGTGGTCTCCAAGTAGCTGAACATAATCCTTTCCAGTCAATGATCGGTTCAGTTGGACCAGAGGACCCAGTCCATTCCATGTAAAAACAGCCCACACCATTATGGAGCCACTACCAGCTTGCACAGTTCCTTGTTGACAACTTGGGTCCATGGATTCGTGGAGTCTGCGCCATACTCGAACCCTACCATCAGCTCTTATCAACTGAAATCAGGACTCATCTGACCAAGCCACTGTTTTCCAGTCGTCTAGGGTCCAACCGATATGGTCTCGAGCCCAGGGAGCCTATTCTAAGTTTTCTTTCCGACGAAAGAAAGTTGTTAACGAAACAATTTCTCGTTTCAGCCTACTATTTGGTATTCTTAGTTTTTAAACGACGGTAGTTTGACGTCACGAGTCGGCGGGGACGAAACAACTGCTCACGAGCAGTCGGCAGGCTAGAATTTCGTAGTTAACCAATATGGCGGGCGTCGGTATTAAATGTGGCCGTGTATTTCAATGACACGGAAATAAATATTGTGTGGCATAAAGTCAGTGCAGCANCAATGATACGGAAATAAATATTGTGTAGCATAAAGTCAGTGCAGCACGTGTTTGTGTTGCATGAAGTTATAATTTTCCTACCCATACATTTACGATACGAATAAGCATGAAAAGATTGGGTATAACTATTACAAACTTGCATCACACAAGTCCGTCCTTCTTAAACATTGTGCACAACATGATACAGACTATTTTAGGCGTGGCATGTTATTACAAGCGCGTAAATGTACGAATACGCAGTTGTAAATATTTAACCAATTAACTCCTATTATTTTGGGATGTACATGTAGATAAATAGTTATTCGTCCCTTGCACAGCATGTGCTCGGTGGGCGAGTGGTTAAGTTACGTGCTTCGCAGCACAAACATGTCTGTGTTTTGAGATCGAAACTCCCCCACATCTCAATTTTTTTTTTTTTTATGTGAAATAGAATTATGTTATTATATGTGGTAACAACATTTTTTTAAAAGGGCAAGCTTATAAGCTGTGTGCATTTGTATTTTGTCACCTAATAGCCTACAGTTTGGAATGTTATTTTTAAAATTGAAGGATAACATTTGATAGGTAGGTCTTATGTACTTTAACTAAAACGGATCGTGATTAACTTTAAATATTACGAATATGAATATATTCTGCAACAAAATGACAATTCCTTGCATTGATTCCAGAAAGAAGAGACTAATAAATTCCACATCATTTAATAATTTTAAAACTAACTTTGAAGTCAAAATGAATAACACAAATACATTCAAAATCTACGTATTCTCCTTCTGTACAAAATAAATATTTTCTGCGCTGAAAGATTATCGGCGTTTTAAAAACCATAGGCTTATATGTGGTAAAAAGGGAGGGAAGGTTATTTAATTCACACCAAATTCAATGCCTGTCGCGTAAGAGATTAGCAATACTGTAATAATATATCAACCAGAGAAAAAAAAAATGGTATAACGCCAGTGATTCAGTAAATTTTACTTATTTTATATTTATTCTAAATTATCACCTTCCATGGCTCCACAGTATACTTCAGCGGACACCAAGGTTAGGAATATTAATATAATCGTTTTAAGATGTGTACATTTCTTTGTTATTCAGGACAGCGTGAAATCTATATTTAAAATCTGCTAACTTTCCTTTACTTAACCTTGGCGAAATATTTTATTTTCCACAAACACAAATTATTTGCTAAACACCCGGGCCACGTCTTTAATAAGTAAACATCTATATCTCACGAAGATAAAAAAAAATGCAGTTCAACATGGCCACCAACCACAGTTTCTCACACTCCCCACAAAACCAAAGAAAACTATACACTATTATTTTCTTATAAAATACATATTTCTAATGATATATTATTTTTAACNCTAATTATATATTATTTTTAATGATCTTAAAATGTAAGGCTTACTATTCGTGTCTTTAAGTAATGCTTTTTAAACAGATTTGAGCTATTTTAAAAACTAGTACTTCTAGTAATATTTCGTTTGTACGTTGTCGACCATGCGCAGAGACACTAACGCTCGTCTAGCTTGGAGTGGGGAGACTCTGTAAGCCGAAGATGCCCGAATGTGCTGGCCTTCGAAACGACTCCGTACTCTGAATACCAATTTCATGACGACTTGGTTTTCGTCTGCTGAGAGAGAGTGGGTTCGTGGTGACGTGGGCCGTTGCCCGACGAAACTTAGAATAAGCCCCCAGGAGAGGCGCTGCAGGCGATGTCGTGCTGTTAGTAAGGGCACTTGAGTCTGTCTTCTGCTGGCATAGCTCAGTACAGCCAAAGTTCGCCGCACTGTCCTAACGGACACGTCTGTCGTACGTCCCACATTAATTCCTGCGGTTATTTCACGCAGTGTTGCTTCTCTGTTAACACTGACCATTCTGCGCACACGTTGTTGGTCTCGGTCAGTAAGTGCAGGCGGTCTGCCACTGCGTTGTCCATGGTGGGAGGCTATGCCTGAAATTAGGTTTTCTCGGCACACTCTTGACACTGTGGATCTCGGAATGTTGAATTCCCTAATCATTTCCGAAATAGAATGTCCCATGCGTCCAGCTCCAACTACCATTCCGCATTCAAAGTCTGTTAATTCCCGTTGTGCGGCCATAATCACGTCAGAAACTTTTCACATGAATCACTTGACTACAAATGAAAGCCCAACCAATGCACTGCCCATTTATACATTTTGTAAAAGATACTACTGCCATCTGTATATTTGCATATTGCTATCCCATGACTTTTGTCACCTCAGTGTATACACACATACATATACAGGATGATTCTAAAATCATGGGACAAACTTTGAATGTTCGTAGAGCTCACTAAAACAAACAATTATTGTATAGGAATACAGGATGATTCTAAAATCATGGGACAAACATTGAGGGGTGGTAGAGCTGACTAAAAGAAAAATTATTGTATTTGAATATATGGGTGGAAGTGACACGTTGAGGCACAAACACAAAAATAACACATGAAATGCAACGCATTGTTTATTTACAACATCGCCGCTAAATGCCTTTTTACAGCAATGTTTATAATAATTGCTCAAAATTGCTACCACCGACAGTAATGCAAGCTTGGTAGCGTCGGTGGAGTGATTGGCGAACAGATTCAAATACGCCGGGTATTTCACGCATGCGCGCAGCCGCACAGGATAGTTGAGCGACGAGGTCTTCAATGGAATCAACTGGAGTCTCGTAAATGATGGCTTTCAAATGTCCCCATAGGAAAGAATCGAGACTCGATAAATCTGGCGATCGTGGTGGCCATTGGACTGGCCCACCATGCCCTCAACGCCTCAACGCTTCACTTCCACCCATATATTCCTATACAATAATTATTTGTTTTTGTGAGCTCTACCACCCCTAAATGTTTGTCCCATGATTTTAGAATCATCCTGTATAACAAAGTGGCTAGTCACGTGACAATGTGATGACAGGTGTCAATGCAGAAAATCAAGAGACGTCCTATCTTAACCTGCTCAAGTAGCGTGGTTCAACAGAATGACATGTTGCTTTTCTGGTCTGTTGTGTTTCGCTATGATGCCGGAATCAGGCTGAATGTGTCCATTGCCTGTCTGCCTTCCTCCTGGGCTTTATTTGGTTAAGTAACCTGCATGTTGTTGTGTCATCATCATCAGCTACATCACCAGCTGATTTTAATTTTGTTGGCACGATACAACTAAGCATTCCTAGCATTTTCTTCCACACCTGAGATGGGAAAGGCTGTTCAAGCCATACTGGGTATATACTGGGTCACCAGTGAGACCAATACACACACTGGGGTTTTATTATTGGGGAAGAAATATAAGCAACTTATACTGACTGCCAGATTAATGCAAGTTAAGTAATTTTGTTGATAATTTTGTAATTGTTAAATTTTGTAAAAGTTTGGTAAAATTAGCATTATACCCTATATTGAATCGCCACTTAGTTTTTTCATGCCATTAAATAATTTCATTATTAATTTATATTTGTATCAGCATTCATGCCATTGTATAATTTCAGAAATGTAATTTTAAGTATTTAATTTTAATCAACAAGGGGGATAAAAAATTTTTTTAGAAAACCATGTAATCAGTGAGATTTATATTGTAATATTTTGAAAAGGATGGTGGAAGGAGAAAAAAATTTTGAGTGTGCCCAAAATATAATCATTAAAACGAAAGTAATTTTTCCTTCTTTAATTGGTTACAGTTACCCCACAAGTAGTCTGGCCATTAAAAAGCTATATTGTGTATAACTTTGTCATAGTTGGTATTATTGCTGAGTTGGAGTCTTGGGTTGTGCATGCAGCAATGAGTGAGGACATTCTCTGGGTATTCCGGGTGAATGCCTGGGGAATATCCAGCAGCTGCTGCATGTACTTCCCTCTGCACCACTCTGCTAGTCATAGCAAGCATGCTTTTTCCTTAGGGTTTGGCGGTGGTATTTGGAAGGGTGTTCTGCAATCTCTAATCCCAAATTCCTTTTTGCTGGTGTAGTGAAAACTGTATGGGTCAATAAACTTACTAAGGAGGCCTTACAATATGTACTAAAGGATTTCAAAGTAAGTTCAGCTGCTGAAGACAGCATCAAAACATTACGTCAGCAATTGAGGGGCTTGGTTCATAAGGTAGGCATAGTGGTCTTGATGACAAGGGTGAGTCCGTCCCTTATTTTAAAACACTAAAGTCTTTCCCATCTGCTTTAGGCACAAAGATTCCTATGATTAAAGTAATGTAGAGGCCCTGCTAGTTAGTTTGAGTAGCTTGATAGGTTGCCTTCTGTAGTTTATTTCATATCTTTACTGAATGTGCCAGACAGTTGGCAATAGGTAATTAGTCAAACCATTTCACAGAAATGGGATTTTCAGCATTTCCATCAGACGTTGAGTGAAGTGGGGTTGCCAAATGCGATTCCAAAAATTTAAAATTGAAAATTTTGGAATACTGTCAGAATGTGGGTGAAAAATGCAGAAGTTTGTTAAGAAAATGATTGGTTTAGCGCATATTCTGGGCTTGCCATACAATAAAACGTATTTGGAAGAGTTGTTGGTTTTTTTTTTTTTTTCTTAACTGGGATTAGCCAATACATTTCTTTCGCTTACAAACCTGAGACTTAGAGGATGTGTTGCAGTTGGCCACACCAGTGGAATTAACAAAAGGGGATTGTAATTGGTAATAAAAAATTTCAGTACAAAATGGAAATGTAAATTTTGTTGTATCGTCAAAAACGCTAGTCAAAACTGTATATTTTTTTTATGGGCTTGGTAATGTGGAAAGGTTGACAAACTTAAAGGGGATAGTCGTGGTGATGAAATGAGTTGTGCACGTGATGTCATTTAAAAAGGGGAAGGAAAAGAGAGAAAGTGAATGGAAAAACTAAAAGGATGGTGAAACTGCTGAAATACATGAAATAAAGAAACCAGAGTCCCAGTTGCAAAAACCACTTCAACAAGGCACGTGTCTCAGTCGTCTGCTACAATTACAGGAATGAAGGTCATACACAATACCTTTGTCAGCTGAGAAAAACCTGCTGGTGTTGGTTGTGTAAATCATCTGCTGGGACATAGAAAAGGAAATGGATTATTATTTGTTCTGTTAATAATTGGTAACCCAAAAGCCTTTGCGCTTATTGACTCCGGTATGGCAATAAGTGTAATACTGGGGTATTTTTCCTTGTCGATGGGGAAGTATACTCCATTCAAGGTTTCTTCAGACATTTTGAATCAAACGTAAGAAAAATCACCCCCAAGTATAACCTGTTTAGTCGTTTCTTAAATTGTATCACAACTTTTTTTTTATTCTTCAGTAACTTAAAATACTTAATTTTTTGGTAATATTAATATTTACTTGCAGTTTTTCTATCAATTTTATAATTTATTTAGTTGTCAGTATTAATAATAAACAGTGAAAAACAGTAAGAAAAATGGAATGGTGGTATCGGCATAAGGAAAGTAGTTCTTTGGTAAAGTATTATTCAATTACTTTTTTAAGTACAGTACTTTTTATTAATTGTTTCAGACTCATTTCAGTTTTCAGATAGCTATGGCGGAAGTACATTTGGTTGTTGCATAGAAAATATTTTTACAGCCCAGAACACAAACATGGTGCGTTTCTTGCACGTGGTGACCTTTCCAGAGCTGTCTACATTCAGATGCACTATGTTGATGATTATCTTGGCTCCCTAATTCAGTTACATCTACACACAGCTATTGGCATTTGTAGGATAAAAAGTCACCAAGCTCACCAGCCTATAATGCCTCAACATTTATTACTATGCTTATTTTATTATTTTAATTTCATCCATGTTAAGTTTCATTTCCCTATTTCAGTACTGTCTTGGATACATGTGATGTGCTGCTTTGGTGTAAGTATATTAGGAAAATACAAAAATTGAAAATAAATAATTGGTCAATAATTTCAGCAAGAAATAAGAAATGTTACTGATATCACACACATTATGATCAGACAAAGTGAAATGAAGGAATGCGTTGTGCAAGTCGTATGAAACATTAAAAGTTTGGGTGTGAAAAAGTTTACATATTTTCACTTAAATATCATTCATGTAAGACTTTCATTGCATTTATAATTCATTTAAAACAATAACCTCAATGTTAAACATAAAACCATTGCTTTGTTTTATTTATAATCTAACCTCTAATTATTGGAATAAAAAAAATAGTTCTTGCAACTCTCTGTAGCAGATTGAAACAAATTCCTTAAATCAGATTTTCATTTACACACTACTATAATATATTGGTGGTTTACGATATAGTGAGGACACTTGAAATCAATCTATGAAAAAAATCACTGCCCATGGCTGTTCCATGTTTTACTATCTTACTAGTTGTAAAGTTAAAAAAATTTGTCGCCGGCAATTCAGTTTCCTTTTGTTGTATGCAAATAATAAAATTTTGCGTGATTGCAACACATATGTTCATAACTATTTCACATTATCACTGCTTTGTTTTTTTTTCCAGTCCGCTGTCTCTACTTGTGTGTCAAAACAATAGCAGTTCACTCACGACCAAAGTGATTTTAAGTGTCCGTTTGTAATTCCTGAAATAAAGTATTTATTAACGTAATAAATAAAATATTTTTATACTTGTTATGGCATTAAAAACTTTACCGGAAAGTTATGTTGCAAAACAGTACATTTTTAACTTGACGCGTGCTGCGCCGCTGACA
>NQII01000166.1:710723-822103 GCA_002778355.1 Clitarchus hookeri
CCCCCCCCTTTTCCAACCACATGACGTCGGCAGCAGTTAGCAAGAGTACCTTTAATTCGCCCGTAAGGCCCCCAACTCGATGAGACACCGTCTCGGAGTTTAGTACCTGTTTCTTTTTCTTGCAAAATATAAACATTTTAAAACATTTACTGAGAGACCATTATTGTTCTACCCCGAAGGTCCATACAGTATAAGGAGGCCACTTTCTGACAGTCAGTGAGTGGCAACTTGAAGTATACGAAACAAGCAACGTGCCATTTTTAAAATCCTGTATCAGTTGTTGCACGAACGAACAAAAGTTAAAATTACGTTGGCTATTCTGAATGCACTGCCGATGCACATCACAAAAGCAGAAAATACGCGGATAAGAAAGAGTTCTTACATTTATTTATACATTTTATTTTACAAGTTCACAAAGCAATGGTTGTTAGTGTTAAAAACTAAACTTCGTGATAATGTAGTTATGTATAGGTGTTCAAAATGAAATGTACAATAGAACGATATGACATGGAAAAGTTTTCTGAAGTTGTGCTAACTTCAGAAAGTTTTTTCACGTCATATCATCCCTCTCCAACCTCGCTTTCAACACGTCCTTGATATTAATTCCAAAATAATACAGAAATATTGCATAGTATTGTTGAATTATTTTTTCTAATAATTTGACGAAACGACACAAATTTTAAATATATTTCCAGCCCGTATTATAAGAACAATCAACTTTAAAAGATACGCTATCTGTTATTCAAAAACAGCTGCTCAAACTTTGCCGTGACGCGCTCTGCACGCCATCTGTCGAATATTATGCGAGGTATTACCAGCCTGAATGAAACCGCTTTCCTGCACGATATATAACGAATTTACAAACAGATGCCAATAGTTATATTTTTCCACAAGCTCTGCATATTATTTAAAGTAACATATATTTCATGTACAACGATTTGGAGTACAAGTAATTTATATTTGGCCAGTAATCGTTCGTCTACTTAAATTATAAGCCATATTGTTCTCTTGAAACCCATCTCCTTGTTTCCGTAGAAAGTGAGACACGCGTGAATCGTTTTTAAGCAATTCTAACGTTATTCCACGTCACATATTTCCAACTCGAATATATTAGCTATAACGTCCAAAGTGTTATAATAGATACAACAGACCGTCTCGCAAATGTTAACCTAAATTCATTATCTCTGACAAATTAAAAAAGAGTTAGCAAATATTTAATTATTTGCAACATTTTATATTTTTACTTTTATAACCTACTTATTTTTTTAGACAGATGTCAGTCTTAAAGTATCTTAAAATTGGTTTAGCATACAGTATAATGGCAAGTGGATTAGCTGACAGCGTTTAGATAAAAAATACAGCCCCGACTTTACGTATCAGCTTATGGTGGAAGGATACGTAGTCCTATGTAATCAGATGTAAACAGTGGCGCTACTTTCGCAGACCTGTCAGAAAGTGGCCTTCTTATACAGTATGGACTATAGTAAACACCCAAGGCACCTATAGTCTGTGCCTGGAAAAGGTAACTCGTACCCTACGACCCTATCTGTATATCATATCCCAGGGAGGCGAATCACGTTAAACTTAAAAATTTTACCAATGTGTGTTATCTCCATATGGAAGCTGTAGTTCACCCTCGAGTTAAATACTTTAAAGATTGTAAACAATTTGATAGCTACTAATTTTAGTTATTCAAATATCACATGCTAAAACAGCCATTTTCCATCTTATACTGTTATTCTGTTTACAGTGTCGTAGGCCTATGTTTGAATGAAAGTACTGGAAAGATATGGACATGTTTAAATTGGTGTTTCTGACTAACCATTATTAAAGCCCAACACATATGACAAGAATGTAGTCAAGGAATTGTTATCCACAATTTTTTTGATATTATAAAAAACATTCCATTAATTTAAGTTCAATTTTAGATTGTTTATTAGTTTACAGTATCATGATATGGCAACTATGGTGCCATCTCTTGGTTGACTGTGGCAAAGCCCCGCCCCTCAATTTAACTTTCAGCCAATCACAGCTGTCCCAGTCCGAAACTGGTATTAAAATGCTTCCATGTGCTACCAAGAGAGTATTGTAGCATTTTAATTGCAATTTTTTTGCAACCTATTTACTGCCTGGCCAGAATTAGGTTACTTACTGCAATTAGAAAATGGGTAGTGATATCAAGGAATGCTGCTGGGTTAACTGTGTAATCAGTCCACACTGATATTACATTGGCAGAATTGGTTTGTAAGCTGTATGTGCACTTGTTTGTTGAGGTTGCTTGATTGCTCTTGTCTGCAGAATAGTCGTATAGTTAAGTTACCTTCTTGGGCAAGAACATATACGTAACTAATCACAATGCATGCAGCCCTACTTCTAGACAAATGAAAAATAATTCTCAGCATAGAAGTATGGTAGAAATATGGCAAAACATTTTTGAATGTGACAAGATAGGGTACTTAATGTTAAAAATTTAGTCAGTCAACTTTTGGTTTTATAATTAACGAAATAAAAGCCTACAAATGAAATAGCAAAGAGAAGAGAGTTTTGTGAACAAATATTATTTATCCCTAAAACACGAATATTAGATATACAGTAGTTGTAAACGTGTAAGAACTGCACAGTGCCATAGTGGATGACCATTGCGTACTCGTGACTTCCATGACCTTGTTAAAGGTGAGACTTGACGGAGCACTTAATCATTCTGGGGTGTGGTGTGCATTACAGGATAACCATGCGTCATTAAGAACTGAGATTTCATGATTAGTTTTATTTAATGCTCCATGTACTTTACTGATTACCCTCTTGCCAGCTGTGTAAGGGGAGGTAGCAAGCACGCATGGCAGAGAGAGAGTGAGAGTGAGAGTGTGAGTGTGAGTGAAAGGGAAAGTGTGAGTGTGAGTGATATAATATATATTTCACACCCATTTATTGGACGTTAGCATAAACAACTAGCTTAAAAAGTATAATTGCTTGAAATATTAAGTGATGGGACCAAAATGTATTTTGATCAATGCAATAGCCGATAAATGATAAAAGTGGATAATTTTTTTATTATTTATATAGAAATGTTTGCCGGGACCACTGAAAATTTATAGTGGATGATACAGTTTCTTTGGTACATGCATTTTCTGTACTTTGAGAGTCCACTGTATTGACAGCTCACAATGTTAAACAAAAAGCAACAATACAGCTGGTTGTGACAGTATTAGTACAGCGGAAACAAATTATTAAGTCGGTTTTAATTGTATAACATTGGGGAAGCAACATTTTGATAGTATTTATTGTAGTTAAAAAAAATCTCTTAAAAAAACATTTTTGCCAAGAGCAGTTGTTTGTGTTAAAATAATCGTGTAGTTGTAGTATGTATTGTGTTTTACAGGACATGTGTAGTTTCAGGAAAAATTGCAAATATTTTGTTTTTGTCCACTCAATGTGCCAGTCCCACATGCCAGCTGCGCCTCACCCTGATCCACTCCTATGAAGCTGTCGAGGTGCTCGATTCTCACATCCTCAAGCCGTCGATGCCACTTACGCACCTCAAAGTCCTGTTCTGCGGGTTGGTAAGATCCATTTTTGTACAAATCTCTTCATAGAATATTTTATTTTGCAGGAAACTTTCATATCTGCTCACTTTAGCAGTGACTGGTTGGCATCAGATTTAAATGGTGCCAACACAGGAGATAAACCCCTACCTCTAAGGTTGTTGGAAAGAAAAATTACAGTTGCTTAATCAACAGAGTGGCAGTGTCATAGCTGCAACACACCACCTATTTTGATAAGATATTGTGTGAATCCTTAATCTTGCTTGGTAAATATAAAACAGTTATCCTTCAACTTGAATTCTGTTGACTGATAACGCTTGTTAAAATTTTCGAAAAAAATATCATAGAAATGCTGGAAATTACTTTTATGCTCTGCTAAAACAGACTTTACCTAAACAGTGCTGAAAATGCTATTTTTAAATGTAAATAGAAATATATGTACGGTCAACTCTTGATTTATGATCCTTTCAAAGTAACAACCTTTATTGAGGAACTGAGAGAAATTTGGTTAAAAAAGTAGAAAACTTGAAGGAAATAGGTTGGAAAATAAGTTTGTTGCATTTATTTTAGTTTTGATTCTCTTCGCAAGTGCTTTATATTTCCTAGAACAGCTGCCTTTATTTTTCCTCATTTGAAAAGTAGGAAACTATATTGAAGGCTGAAGGCTATAAATGAAGTGACTGCAGACCGTAAAATAAAAATCCTTATGCTGTGTCCATGCCTTTATCTGCATCTCCCTTTTTCTTGGGCACCCTCCTTTATCATTTACCATATCCCCTCTTCTGGCTGCTTAAGCGATCAAATGTAGCTATGCCTGGCAACATGATAGTAGTCGACCATATACAGCAGGGCAATTGAAGAGGGGGTATATTTTGGAAGAGGAACAAAGGGATGACACTTATAGTGCAGTTCAACTGTATTTCATTCACAAATGTATGATTGTGCCAAATGAATACGGTCATTAAGATTTGTTTTCTTTACAACTTTTAATAATTAATCATTCAAAATTTTATCCTCAGATTTTTCAGTTCGATGCCATTTGTTGATTGCTACGAGTTATACTGTGCTTGGACTCGGCACGTGCGCATAATTGAGTGACAAAGAGATGTCTTATATGCTCTTCCGCTGAATATCAGATTATTAAAAACACGGCTGATTTACCCTCAAGAAGCCACGGAAAATGGACTTCATGTTCCATAAGATGTGGCACTCTATTAGGATGTCCAGCGATCGGGAAAAGCAGGAAATGTACGGGATTTGATATGCTGTGGGAAATGTTCTGGAATTTTTCAGAATGGCAGGAATTTTTTCTGGTTTATGAAATCTGCATTACAACTTTAGAAACTGTGGCATGGGAACTTAACTGTAAAGAATCTGCACCATCTTTAAAAGTCTGAATGCTACAGCGTGTTACTCATACTGGCAGTGTCAAGTTCAGGCAAAGAGAAAGTATGAAACAATTAAAAGATTCAGTGGAGCGTCTTGCTGTGAAGGGCTAGGGTGGCAGGGGTTGATTTATTGCAGAAGGGACTAGGGAAGAGGTGGGGTATGAATGCCTGTCTTCGCACCACTGCCTGAATCAGAGGCTATGTTCGAATTGATCATTTAACTGACCTTTATCTATGCCAATTAGTATTTAGTTGCATTCAGTTTAGACGCTATTGTTAGTCACTTGTTCAAAAATTGTTGCGATTTGTTAATTTAGTATTTTAGTAAGTTTCGTAACATACTAAAAACCAAACACTAAAATACCAAATACATCATCATTTTAGTTGATTAATTCTTGTCACGTGACTTTTTAGTAAACCAAAAGTGCCAATTCGTTCACGGCCTGAGATTGGCTCTTGGCCATAAAGTAGCCAATCACAAATCACTTATGACTGGATGTGACAATGTGACTCACACAGACGTGCTTTGCAAAATGGGTTCAAAATAAACAAATTATTCTCAGATAGTTTAGTTATGAAATACAATTGAAGAGTTTACGTGGAGAGCCTGGAGCCAAGTGTGGTGTGTAACGCAAGGCTCAGTATAATGGTTGGACGGTACATGTATAAACATAGGTTCCGAACTGCATCAAACTATTCAAGAGTTGCGGCATTGTTATCTTAGTACAAAGCAATCATAAATATTATTATTAAAATAAATATAAACCTTAAATTTTGGCACTTCTATCACAGTATATGAAACACTGCGTTGACCAAGGGGCCCACCAAGTGTCCCAGCACGTGCAGGACGGAGCACTTAAACTTCTATGCCAGAATCAAGGGACCACCAAGTATGCCAGCACGTGCGGGTAGCCGGAGCGCCGAACACGTTTTACGACCCAGAGGATGCGGCGGTCAACCCGACCACGTGCAGAGATGATGCGAGTTTAATATGGCGAACGAGCTTACAAAAACACGAGGAAAAGGAAGGAACGGGGCAGTCGGCCGATGTGAAGCGCGGAGTGGCGCCGGGAGGAACGAGTCCAAGAGAAGACGTCGAGACGTCAACGCCGGTCAGCGAGGGACGGTCGCAGCCCAGGCGTCGCAGTCCGTCCACCGAGTGACGGAGCAGTCCCCAAGGTCGCCGGCTGGGAGATCAACCATCGCCTCGAGACAGCTAAGTAGAGACATACAGGAAGTGTGACGAACCTTGCTCCCCACGGACAAATCGCCGCGTCAAGCCCTACGTAGCTAGGGGGGGGGGGAGAGTTGTCTCGTGTGTTCATGTAGAAGTTAACCTGTTAAGCGAAAACAAAACTGACCTATGTTAACTCGCAAAGAAGGTGAATTTATTTGGTAAATTGGACCTAGGGATAGTAGCATCAACATATTCCTACGGCCTAAAACTGAGGGCTAGCATCAATTGCTGGCGCCTTACGCCGAGAGCAGAATCAATACCTACTTATACGCCATAGCACTGGGGAGGTATCAAATTTAAAACAGATTTTAACGCGAGTTTTCAAAAGTATTAAACTACTTGCTATTGTTTCTTGCTGTAATTACTAAAATAGAATGTTAACCAAAAATGCCTACAAACTCTTCAAAATTTGAAATGAACAAATTATCAGAAAAGTTAACTTACTTCCTATTTTGCAGTGCAATTTGATGCTATGCTGCGTGAGGCCGGTTGACTGTCGCTGACTGCAATAAATACGTAATCGTAGACGTTGTTTTGTCGGCGTCATACGACGACAGAGAAGAAAGAGCAAATATATACTTACATAAATTAAAAAATGGGAAATATTGTACAGCACATCTCTATATTGACTCAATTTATTGCACCTGTCTTTCTATAACATTTGGTTTTTGAAGAACTGTAAAAAAATTGTATGTTAAACATTTTTAGGGAAATCAGCCAAAAAATAAAATTTTGCACTTTTTTTGTTTGCTACACGCTGCATTTCTTTTGGTGAGCACTGTAATGGACGTAGTGCATATCTAATAAGGGATACTACACCCTTCAGACAGCTGAATGTTTCCATGCAACACAACTACAGTCATGTCACTTGTTAGGTGCTCTCGCTCTGCAGATACCCTTTTATTCTAAAGATGTCTAATATTATGTCTGCTATTCGTATATATTATTATTATATTCGTTTCACCCTCTTTGGGGTACGATGAAACAGTCATTTCTTTGAGTGTTGCTCCTTCCTTTGCACCCAGTACTTCTTCATTCTTTCAGATCTTCTTCTATCCTCATCTGAGATGATGGGTTTAGACCTTATTTTAGATTTTTCTTGGAACCTTATCCCTTCGGCTTTAAATTTTATCTGTACTGTTCTATCAAGTAATGACTTTTCTGTAATTTTTAATTCTCTTAGGTCTTTTTCAATTTCTGTGAACCAATTAGGCTTCGTTTTGCGGTTACGGAAGAAATCAAAAATTTTGTTTAGTTAATTTATTAGAATTCATTCTGAGAAGATGTCCGTAAAACTTTAGTCTCCTTTTGCGCATAGTATCCGAGTATCTCGGCAAAAAGTAAGTTGTTTGCAATGTTGGTTTTTGTAATTAATTGGCGACAAAAAATGTTGCATATATCTTTCTGTGGTGTCAGTTTATTGAGAAGACGTCTGTTTATTAATGTAAATTAATGTTTTGTTGAAATATCCTCGGGTTTTTCTTCAAAAGACCAT
Organism: Clitarchus hookeri; assembly: GCA_002778355.1. NCBI lineage: Eukaryota > Metazoa > Arthropoda > Insecta > Phasmatodea > Phasmatidae > Clitarchus > Clitarchus hookeri. The sequence goes on from NQII01000166.1 coordinate 718,386, forward strand.
CAAAAATTGAATTTTTGCTTGCTGCAAAGTATGCTGTCTCCAATGTTACCGTTTTTGTAATTGTTTGGTGACAAGGGAGGTTGCAGATACCCTTCTGTGGTATCATTTTATTCAGTAGACGTCTGACTATTGAATTAAGTTAATTTGTCATTCAAAAATCATGTTGATATTACGTGATAGACGATTGAGCATGAACTTACAATGCTTGGTGTATCGTCACACTGTGCAATGATTTAACATTTTGTGTGACAAGGGGAGGCTAAGTATATGCCTCTCAGATGTAAATTTTTTTCAGAAGATATCTACGTATTAAAATAAATTTATATATAGTTCAAAACATGTGTCATTTTCACGCTAGATATGATTGAACATAGACTTGCAATTTCTGGTAAAACCTTATGCCGCTCGGTATTTTTAACATTTTGTTTGACAAGGGGAGGGTAAGTATACACCTCTGAGATATCATATTTTTCAGAAGATTATTATTATATTTTTCTTTAAATTTATAACTTAATTTTAAAAATGTGTAATTTTTGTGCTAGAGACAATTGAATACGGACTCCATCCAAAAAAAAAATGCAAATTTTGATGTATAGGGGTTGGGGATGTGTCAGAATTGCTCCAAAATTCCCTAGAATATTTATTAGAATACCTCTCATAACAACCATATTTCTGGAAACCATGAGGGGTCGTTTCAATAAGAAATTTGAATAAGTTGAACCATTTGTTATTAAGAATCTATTCACACGATGTTTACATTTATAATATCTGTTGTATCGTTTTTCCTTTTTGTTAAGTTTTAAATAATGATTTTCCCTAGATATAGTCTACAAGTGCACTCTCCTCGCCGATAGTAATGTATTCACTCTCAAATATATGACAGCATGGTCTGAGATGACCTTCATTGCAGACCTCGTTGACCAAGTGTTGCTTGATAGTGAAACTGCATTGAATTTTGCAGTTTGTTGGCGTCGGACGTGTCGCATCACATCGTGTTGCTGTATCATGAAACCAGTTTTGCATACAACAGAAACATTCATGGATTAACTTCATGACTATTACTCTACTTAATAGTTTCCCTTATAATTATTTTGTGTTCAAGAATTCAGAGGAAAAAGCAGGAAATGTTCAGGGAATTCAATTTAGAGTCTTTGTGGACATTCTTTCTATAACACATTACGTAATTTTAATTTTAAATTTCTAGTGGTGTAAGTAAGTCTGGTTTGATTTCACAACTGTAACAATTTTATGAAGTCATTATCTAGAACCGTGGCAACTGATATAATCTTGGGTTACTGTATAATGTGTGATTTTGCTGTGAAAGCAATAAAAAACAGCTTAAGTACAGTTTCAATGCAATTTTTGGGTATAGGGGTTGGAGAGTGGGTTAAAAATCAGACCAAATTCTGATAACGACCCCTTTGAAATTATGACCCTTCATCTGAAACTGTGAAAGGTCGTAGAATTGAGAGTTGACTGTACATATTTTTTTGATGTATTTATCAGAATTGTGGCATCAGGCAATGAGATCTACTTGTGACATTCCTGTTTGAAATTTTTTGCCATTAATAACGCAGGCATTTTCTAGCCCTGACAGATTTCCTATAAAATTAATGTAACTGTTTCACTTGAAAAAGCATTTTGTGTTTCTAAGTGTTACTTTGACAGGTTTAAATTGGCTCTAAAATTTTCATATAGTAAAATGGATTGAAGTTTCTTTAATTTAATTACTTGCATGTGACAAAAATAATTGATGTTTTAATTTATTTCTTGACCATCACATGCATTTCCCACAGATTGTGTAGTACATGTGTAACATCAAGGGTAACAAAAAAAAAAAAAACAGAAAATTTGTATGCAACAAGATTAGTTGGTATAGGCTAAAGATGAGGTTGGCTGATTTTCATATTTTTCTTACCTCACAAATATTGTACTGATGCGTGATGGCCAGGGTGCTAAGCACTTCACCTATTCTACAGGGGTTTTTAAGCGGGTTTGGGCAGAAAACCCTAATGGCCTTACGGGCTGATTACTGCGGGTTTGCCCTGGCCCTTAATGAGCCGGTATACAGAGTTAGCCTGGTTGAACGGCAGCAAGCTATGTACGCATTGGAGGTGGCTAGGGTGGCAGTTAATGCTAGCTTACTACCTGCGGGCCAGTGCTGAGGCTGTCCGATGGTTGACTGCTGTAGGCTACTCTCAGAGCCGTCTGGAACTGGCTGGTCTAGGTGCTTCTGGGCTCCAGGTGGTGGTGGCAGGCAGCGGCGATCGATGAACGGCACTGACAATGCCCAGACTCATGGGCAGTCTGAGTTGAAGGCGGACGACAACTGGTTGAGGGGTCCCGCTGGTCTTCTGGGATGGCTGAAATAAATGTCATGAGGATACTGAGGAGTGAGGCCCCTGCAGTCGGTGGGTGGCTTGTGCCTATTCCCGAGTGGAGGAAAAGCTGAAAGCAGATTGGTTGGCTGTAGGAGCCGTATCTGCCTTCTTATCGGCCCACTTAGTCAATTGCTGGGTGAATGGCATGGGGTAGGTTCTATGGGTTGTCGCAGCTAGCAAGGGGCCAGTGACAGAATTCCCTAACTAGAGTACCCAGAAGCAATGGTGTCATGCCGCGTCAGTCCTAGCGCTCCAACTGGTGAATTTCATGCAGTGGATGGAGCAGGTTAGATGACTTGGGGTATCGCTAAAGCTTCGTTGTGAGCCGCTCAGAGACTACCGGGTTACACCTCGTCAGGCCTGGCTCTCCAACTGGCAAATATCACGTGGTGGATGGACTGGGTTGCTGACTATGGTAGTTCAGCTGCTTCCTCGTGGAGTGTACCCAGTAGGGGCTCTACCATATGTGTGTTCAAAGTGCCTTTGCGCACTGGGCCCACAGTATGACTTAATTTCTGATATTACGCCCTTTTTCAGCATATAATTTACTTGTTCCTCTGTAACAGGTTTCAAAGCACGAGGTACCCTATATGGATTCTGTTTAATTGGTCTGGCCTCTCCCGTATTTATCTTATACTTTAACAAATTTGTACACCCAACATTAGAACAATGCTCCAACTGAAAAACATGTGCAAATCTCATTAACACTGAGAACATAGTACAGTATTAAAATCTTTGTTGTTTAAATGTTTCAATTTCTCTCGCACTATTTCTCCTATTCCTCTTTCCTCATTTTTAGAGAGTAATCTTATTCTTTGGCCCTTATCGCTAACTGTTTTCTCCCTACAATCTTTAACTGAAAAACTTTCTCTTTTATTATTCTCAACTACGTAGTTGCAATGCTGACATGCATCCTGAATTCATTCATTATTACTAACATTATACCAATTTCTCTCATTTCTCTTGTAGGATTCTGGATTTTTCACTGTTTCTTTTGGAATCACTTCCTCTGGACACTAGACTTGGTGGTTATGGTGGACAAAGCAACTACTATGGCCCTGCTCTGTGACTTTGCGTAACACTTAATTCACTCTTTTGGCCTTTCTCTCTGAGGGAATGATTGTTACCTCCAAGCATGAAAGTGGACAAACATAATCAATTTTTGGGACATCTGTGAGTTTTTCTTCCTTGGTTGTACTTGTGGCACAACTATTGTCCTTCCCAAACAAGCGTATTGACGTTTATATGATCTACGGGGAACTCTATAACCTATATTCAGTTCTCCAGCAATTTCCTCTACATGTGTGGCATATCCTACCAAGTGCCCTGTTGCACTACCAGTGTCTCATCTGTCATATTCACAAGTTTTGTTATAGCTCGTACTGAGATGCCATGACCTTTCTGTGGCCCAACCGCTTCCTCGGTTACTGGACTGAACCTGTCAACAGTCCCTTCGACATGCCCACCTATACATGTCGGTCTTTCCTCACTCACAGTGCGCTCTCTACTAGGACACCATGTCCTCTTGCATCCTCTGACGTGATCATAGTGAGTACTGATACACTGGAGCGCATCCCCGTGACCCGTAACATGGGGGACATAAACTAACGGGTGTGCAACCTCCTGTGCAACCCTCTCTCTATAACTGCATAGGTACCCCGACGGTCGTCCACACCGTCTACTGAACCTTTCACTACACAGCCCCGTCCCTAAATCATAGTACTTAGAGTTCCTGCTCCATTCTCTCACCTCGCTTTTGTCGAGGGTCTTACCGGTAAGAACATTACTAACTCCTCTTGCCACGCGGATGCCCAGAACATTCATCAATGCCAGTTCTATCAGAAGCGTTTTTGAGTAAGCATCCTCACTCCCCACGTGCAAGGCAACCTCTGCAATCGTCTCCAATCTCAATGGCAGAATCGCTTTATTTGTTATTCTCGCTTCACAGTATTGATCCCAATATGGCTGACTGGATCCAAGTTCAGAGTTGGCCAAGCTCTCAGCTCGTTTCCTGTTGAATTTTGAACAATGCATACTGCACGAATCACAAGAACCAGAAGTAACTTGTGTCTATTAGAGTATACTATCTTTCAATTTGATTCTGATATTGTAACAATGGAGGAAGTCATCGAAAGGTAATTTTTGAAGAACATACAAGAAAATGGTATGGGTACCGCCTTTTGCTCCCAATTGAGACTTGTCTATCTGAGACTTGCTGACATTAAGCCGCACAAGTGAGACATCATACCCAGTATCAATTAGAAAAATTTGAGACCGGCCTTTGACAAGAACAGGTACTATTGTGATGTTCCCCTCAATGACTGTTATTGATGCAGTGAGGTGCCCAGGGTCGACACCTGGCTCCTCCCATTTGGGTGACTACCCTTGACACTGTTTCGAGGTGTGTTAGCTACATCCCTATGGCCTTGCCATATGCCCAAATGTTCCACAATTAAAACATCTTATGTTACTGTAACCCTGTTAATTGTCAGAACTCATGTTCATGGGAGAATACGCTACTCCCGATCTACTTTTATTTACTTCAATTGAACCACGGTAGCATGAGTTATTCGCCCTTCCATAGTCTTCATGGAAGTGTTTTGGCCATGACATGCGTTTCCATGTGCCACACCTGTTTGCTTGGAGACTTATGTTATAAACTTTATTTCTCCTAAATGGTTTGTCATTCTTAATTTTCCTCTCCTGATGAGCTTCTGTAGTCTCTTGCACGATCGCCACGTGTTCCGCCTCATCCATATTCTGCAGTAACTTATATCAAAATTGCTGACCTACGGTGCCTAATAACCCATCAGTAAATGCTGCTAACAGTCTTTTTTCTGCCTCCTGATTCAAAAATTCTTGTTTTTCTGGTTCCTCTACTTTTTTAGATGGTCTTTTTGCAAAGTTTTTGGCAACGATCTGCAAAAGCTTGTACATTTTCTCCATTTCTTTGTTTAGCATTGTGCAACATAAAATAATAAAACTGAAGGAATTTGACATTCCTGAAACACCTCTGTCAACTCATCCTTCAAAATCTTAAATGTAATAAATATCTCCTTTAAGGTAAGGGCAAGTGGCTACGAACCTGTTTGCTAAGCCTTTCAACTTCATTTTAACCATTAACACTTTGTCTGCATCTGACCATATACCTAATGCTGCAGTGCTTTCTACACTCGTCTAAGAATTCATGAATAGTTTGACACCCTTTTTCTCCTGACCATTTTTCTATTAATGAAACGACTGACAAATCCTTTGCATGGATTGTTACTGGCAATACTCCTGACAAAATTCCTGTCTTAGAATTGTATGGCATGCTTGCCGTGGTGGACGTTCCACCTGCAGTCGTCATAATGACGTTTGCTCTCTCACTATTTTCTTTCTATAGCCCAATCAGTTATTTTAGAAAGTGGCACCTACGTCTTTCTATCATGATACCACTTTCTCGGTACGTCGTATTGTGATTTACCCTGCTCTGAAACTTCTGGTATTGCTGTCAATTTCTCCTTATCTGTTGCGACTGGTTCAACTACTCGTGAAGTAGAGTGTACAGGCTCCTTTGGGGGGGGGGAGGCCACTGACTGTATTGCTGGTGACTCTAGTCCCAAAATAGCATGTAACCTCTCAATTTCAAATTACTGATTAACATGGTTTCGTGGAATGAAAATTTTTTTTACTATTTTAACTTCTACTTTCAATACAACTTGGCCTGATGAGTTCTCATACTCATATACATGATAACCAAGGGTCGGAAAACTCCTCTTAGGCTTCCCTTCAAAGGCTATCTCCAACCATAAACCAGTTGTCAGAGTATTGAGTTTCTCACGGAATGGTCCTATTTGGGACAAATTGACTGTAGTATGTTTCTTCTTATTTATGAATCAAATAATAGTATTCTTTAAATCCTTAAGAGCTTCTGTACTACTTGTCAGAACTACAAAAATTGATAGCACCGTAAAATCAATCACCTTCCCTTCGTCTCTAGAAATAAACGGTTTCAACATACCACTTTAATGTTTTTGCAAAATACGGCAGAGAAGAGGTGCTGAATTTAGATAATTTCTACAATATTCAATGCTGACCCACGTATACTATGTTTGTCCTGTAAGTCAACCATACAATCAGCATGCCCTGTCTTTCTGTCATTCGTAGGACCATGCACATATTCAATATCAAACATGTATTCGCATCTACAATAACAATGCTCATTGTAGTCCTGAAGGTCTCCATGCTCGTGAAAGATTTTATTTTACTTGTCAACCTTCATCTTTGTTCACCATCGCCACCATTCCAAAAAGGCAGAAGTGGTCATATTTGCATGCAACTAAACATCCAGGGTAAAGTTTATCTGCTGTTACAAATGAATGATGACAAATTTTGAGGTTGTGTGTGAGAGAGGATTCCTTGTCGGCACTAATTGTTCAAACTTCAGTAGTGCCAGTCAAATGAGCGTTTGTTCCCCTTTGAACCGCTTTTCAAGAGTTAAACATGTTGAATTTACTGTCCCTTTGTCAATGAAGTGAAAACCGGCTATTTTGAAATTTTTTATTTACAAAATCTTAGGAACTGGGCTGCCATTGTGATCTGCCTCTCCAACGACATCTGCAGACTTTCTTTTCAAGCTAAGCATTTTGCTGTTCCACTGATTCCATATCACATTCTAATTTGCCATGGCTTGTTGAAAAAAATGACCACTGTGCCTTAATCTGTAAAACCTATTCGTGTAGACACAGGTTGATAAAGTTGTACTTGTTTTTGCATTATATAGTGCAGCCATTACTTAAGTAGTGTATATTCCTTATGTGAGGGAATTTTTCCTTGAGAATATTCACAATTATTTCTTGGATTTTGTACACCATGGTCACATCATGCTCGAGGTCATTGGATATAAAACAGTGGCATAAAACAATTTTCTTTCTTTCTTTCTTTTTTTCTTTCTTTCTTTTTTTCTTTCTTTCTTTCTTAGTTTCTGTGATGTATTACTACAGGATGAACAGTGTATGACTCACGCATCCACTGATAGCTCTGAGCCTCATTCTGTATTGTAAAATTGTAGTTCTCACCGAAGACAATCTAAACTATTGCTCTATATAAAGTATCATTTTCTTTGAAATCTTTTAGGAAAGATGATTGTGACTTTTATATGAACAAATGTGGAATCAGCTTCTTGATCTTATCTACTAAATCATCAATGAAATCAGCAAGTGTTGAACTTATCATCTGTGTCCTGTCAGTTGATATTCACTGAGAAAATTCAATGGTGCCATTTTCTCCATAACCTTCAAATTGTGACTAAATAGCTCACTAGAATTTGTTTAAGGGGACATTTACTACAGTGCCTTAGCATGCATTCCCTATTTGCTTCATCACAGGCTAAAAATTTTGTAAGTTCTTTATAACTGTCTTCAACTTCTGCATCATGAAGGAGCAGTTTTACATTTTGATGAATCATGCATACATATACTGAGTGGGTACTGCTAGCACCAGCTACAACACATCACTTTTGCCACTTTTGTAATGAAGAAAAATTTTTGAAAAACCTACTTAAACATCTGGATACTCCCCCTTGAAACTTTAATACAGTTCGTGAAGGTTGCCCATAATTAGAAGCTTTTGCATGTACATTTTCTTCCCTATACTCACAACATCTTTCATTCCAAGCATTATTCTAGATTTATCAACTCTCTTATAAAAGATTTTCACTAAATCAACAGCATCAGGTTTCAGTTTTCTCCCTCTTCTAAAATCTGTTTCAGCTAAGAATCCTTTTTCCTTAACAAGTCTATGAGCTTGTCGTCCATATCAGATGCTTTCTTGTTAACATGTTCCTCTGTTTTGTCATCTTCAATCTTGCGTTGTATATTTGCCTGAAACTTTTCCAATTTTTTCTTCCCAAATGGCAGTTTCATATGTTGATTGTGAGAATGTACAGTAGAACCTGATTGTACAAGTGTCTTTGGTTCCCAAGAATACCGTCGTAAGATTGCTATTGTTGCAAGATCCAAAAATAACCAATTTTGACCCCTAAAAAATTTAAATAAATAATGTTTTAAGTGTGTTTTCTGCTTAAAGTCAGTGTTTAATTGTTACTGGTGTAAAAGACACGTTTTTTAAATGAAATATTGATTTTATTTAACAGGCAGGCATCTTCTGAATAAAATGATACCCCATAAGGTATATTTTCCTTACCCTTGTCACCAAAAATGGTAAAAACATTGTATGGCGCAAAGTTTTACCAAGCAAATTACGTCCATATTTAATCACCTCTGGCATAAAAACTAAATAAATTTAAATTATATATGCATTTAATTAAAAATATTAGATGACTTAAGAATGAAATTAAGCCCCAGAAACTGGAAAAAAATATATATATTAAACAGTGCATGATGTAACTTGTAGCGAGCACTGTGTTCATTTTCATTCGGTTCTCGCTAGAAAACCAGAGGATTAATCAAAAATATATAAATATTATTTTAATATGCAATCATTTTAGAATAAAATTATATCACAAGTATAAATACGTCATCTCTTCGACACACAAAAAAAGCTTGAGTGCCACGTACGCACTATTTAGCGAGAAGTAATCACTGATTACCGCTCGCTAAACTGTAGAAGTGTCCCTTATAAACAAGTTATACTGTGTTATAAAGCACTTCAAAATACAGGTGTCTACCAAATAAAATACCCATTGCTGTGGTGCAGACGTATGTGTACTGGCTTGGAGAGAAGTTCTAGCTGTCTAGTATCTTCAGTGATACAGAATATGACCAGTACAACCTAATTTGTTCCCCTTACATGGCTGGCAAAGAGGGAGATGGTTGTGGTTGCGCAACCAATGTGACATCTTTGTCCTCTTACCATGATGGGAGTGAGGGTGAACTAGTAGTGTGGAGATGGGTGGTCACTGTTTTCTTTGTTTACCCTTCTAGTTTGCTACCTCCCCTCTTTCAGCTGCTCTCGCAATCAATACTTTTGTCCACCCTTCATTGTGTCTGAGAATGCAACTGCGTCTGGCAACATGGCGATAGTTAACCAAGTTAAAGAGGAGAAGTGAATAGGTAATGTTTTGAAGAGGAAGTAAAGGATGTGGGTGGGGGTGTGTGTGCACGTGCATGTCCCTCCCTTCCCTCTTATTTTCTCCCCCCTCCCCCTCCACATCACTCCTATGTGTTTGCAGACAAACATATAAGCGTGGTACGACACTGATTGTGTCCACACATCTACTATGAAAACATTTCAAGCCAGTCTAGGTGCATTTTCTAATATCTATCATGTTAAAATAAAATATAATATTGCTCACGAAGATGTGTTTCTTCTATTAATGTTTGTTAAAATTGTGACTCAGAACTGCTGTGAACATAACACAAAACCAAAAACCAAAAATGTAAAAATAATCATAATCCAATAAAAATGCTCACAAAGGTAGTCCATCAGTCCAATCAGTTCCAATCACAATCCGAAGTCAAAATGCAAAAGGAAAGCCAAAACTCATCATTAAAATAGCACTATCACAAGACGTATCCAAAAGCCAAATATTCCACAAACAGACTAAAATGGCTGAGTCACAAAGACTACAGGTGTGGAACAGAGGAACTGGCGAGAAATGAAACTTGTCTTACTATTGGCTGTCCCTGTTGCCAATCACAAAGGGAGAAAGGGTTTTGTTGTGAAATGTGAGCTCTTGCTGTACCATTTTAGGCACTTGCTATGTTTTTTACCTTTTCGGGTTTTCTCTTTCTGAGAATTCATTTTTTTTAATGCAAAACCATTTTATTTCAGCAACTACCATTATTTTTTTTTTACATAAGTATTTTAATTTACAATCACACTTAATTAAAATTACAGTCATCATTTCAGCCATATTGTGTATTTAATCAGTAATATTTATATATTTCTGTCAATATAGAATTTTAAAATTTATTGGTGACCTGTTCCAAATGTGATCTGATCAGGTTAAAAGTATTTAAAGTAATTTTCTTTGAAACGAAAATAATTGTGTAAAATTTGATATGGAAAATATTATTTTTGCTTTGCTATAATTTTCTATCCAGTTTTTTTTTGTATTAATCATTATTATTGTAAAATCACTAAATACTTGTCATTGTTTCTGGTTTTGTATCAAGCGACTTTATGACCACTGCTACTTTCAGAACGTACCCTTCCTCTTTCTTCTTCCTCATTAGCAATAGTGTCATAGTTTCGTTTTTTGAAGACTCTCGCTTTATCCATTAGTGTGGACTAGTTGCCTAGCTTTTACTGCATTTGGTAAGTTCCTTTATATTTTCTTTTATGCCTCGATCTTTTAAATTATTTTATCCGTGACTTTTATTTTTCTTGTGTATTCCCTGTGTTAACGTAGTGGTTGCCGGGACGGAATTTAAGATCCCTTGCTGAGGCTTGTCCACATTTCTGCTCATGGTGTTCAGGTGTCTTGCCTGATGCCTTGTAATTTTGGCGTTGGCGAGTGTGCTCCCCAAAGACACAGTAGAGCAGCAAGAAAGTCCAGCCTTTATCTTTATTCATTCCATCAATTCTGCATGTCCTTGTGCATGTGCCAGCATGTCTTGGCGGGACTAAGAATATTGGTTTCCAATTAATGTTTGCAGTTTCTCCTCCAGGGTTACTTACGAGAGGTGTGGTGTTGAACATCACTGTTGCAATGTGCCCAGCATTTAGCAAGCTATCCACAGATAAGGGCGTGTGGCACGAGAGATGGAGAGAGTACAGCATGAGTCACCACTTCTATTCATGTGTGTATGTGTTACGCGTGCAGCCTAACTCACCAGGTGCGTGCTTCAAGCATGTTCCAGCCAAAATTTTTAATTTTAATTTTTTTTTAAGCTGTGGTTTACCAATTGATGGTAGCAACGCAACCTCTCATATGTTATTGCAGCATGCTAATGAACATATTTTTTAATAACCTTTAATTGATAGCATATGTTGTTGTATTATCACTGTACTCGTTAGATCCATGCTCCTAAAATAGGGGTTTTACTGTAATTTTGCAGAACAACCTGCCTCAGTGAGAGATGAATGGAGTTTTTCTATGGCTTCTCTTTTCTCTGAATCTGTCACTTCTACTAAACCAGTATATTCAGGTTCTTTGGAGCTGTGTGAAGTTTCATCAGAAAACCCCATCATTTTTAAACAAAATACCTCTACACTGAGAGCACAGTTTCTGCCCTGGCATCACTTTATAATGTCTTTTAATAGTCTTTCCTTAGATTGCTGTACAGTCACCACATGTAATGATTTTTTTCAGAGTTTTCTTGTATTTTTGAAAGTGATTACAGCATACTTTTGGCAAAAATTCAAACTTTTACCACAAAACCTTCTTATGGTGCAAAAATGCAATTTTTAAGTTTTCAGTAGCTTCTGTTCTACAGTTCAAAAGAATTTAATCCTCTTCAGTTAAATCTGCTACATTTATAATACCTTTCTTTGAGAAATAGCTAAACTTGCGGGACTCTGTCAAAGTTACCTGCCCAACACTACTCTCAGTATCATCCATTGTGTCTTCCTCCAAGTGTAATAAACCAACAAGTAGTACACTAACACTGTCACAAAATTATATTTCGCCTATAAGCATTTCTAACATTTACTTAAAATTAAAAAATTAACTATTTACTTGAAAACATTAGGACTCCACTTTCAACACAATTGTGCTCCAACTAGGCTACTGCAGTGGATTTTCAATTATTCATTCCCTTTATTTACATTTTACTATATTTCCTATTTATTTATTTTGGTCCCGTCAAAATTTCTGTATAAACAGTTCTAATTACTGACCGCATTCAACAATCGCCGGTAGTTTGTTTTCCCGTAATGTTCATTCAGAACAGACGATACATTCGCCAGAGATTGCATGCATAAATCTTTTTGAACACTATGTGAAAGCAAAACAATTCAAATAATCGACAACTGATGCTATCGATAGCATTGTTTACATCTCGCAGCAGTTTTTTGTGTTCTGTTGACTACTTATGTTCTTCTTTCTACATGTTTACCGCACTTGTAGGTTGGCAACAGTGAGGTAGCATCTTTTATTCTTATTCTTCTTGCATTTCCTGTACTCGTAGGTTGGAAACAATTAGAACGAATCACACAATCTCTGACACTGTATACTGTATCGATTGAAGTTCTTCTGTACAGTGATGGGAAAAGTCTAATTATTCTCGAGATAGATTTTTATTCTAATAGTCTTGTTTGAAATCGAATGAATCATTTGGATTCCCAATATTTGGTTTTATCTCCGTTAGTGTCTTTATAAAAAGGAATGAATATTAATGCTGCAACAAATTAACAGTTCAATAGCACTCTCTTGAAGGGAGTGAAAGAATGGCATATTTGGCTGAAGTTATGACACTTCTGGTCATAAGAAGTTGTAATATTTGTATATGAAAATGTGACATGCAAAGTTCTTGATCATTTTTCATCCTAATGTGTATTCCAGAGTTCTTTTAAGCCTTGGTAACTGAGACAGTAACATAAAATAGAAAGATACCCTATCAATTTGTGTAGTCTTTTATGTGTTATTTTCTTTATATTCAGAATCTGTTCTCATTCCAATGATCCAATGATGAATCAATATTCTGAATTTTTTTGATGAGTTAAAAGCTCTTTGCAATTCACTAAGAAATTACAAAAATATAAACAGTTGCTATGCTATAATTTATTTTCAGAAACCAAATTATTGCAGTAGTTGTCATTCTCTTCCTTGACGTTCATAGAGACAAGAATGAAACTTTCCTTTCATTGAGATATATAAAAATGAACATTCGCATGAGCGAAACAAATTATTTGTCATTTAACAAAGTGAATGTTGGGTGGTATTTAGCTTCACTTAAGTACAATATTCAACATAAAATGTGTTTAAAAACAAAAGGCAAAAAGGAAATTTTAAATCTTTATATTTAAAAAATGGCTAAAAGTTAGTTATCAATTACTGATGACCTTAAAAAATTACGTAAATATTGTAGTGCAGCTATACCCAGCACAAAACTTCTTGACTACTCGGCATTAGCCTATTGGCGGTCATTACCAAGCCCTGTTGCCACATCTATCAAGCATCTGTCGCGTCATAATACGTGTGCCGTAAAAACTGAATTGTAGTAATATAAACTACAATTCTATACTTACAGACATGTTTGAATATAGTAGCAGGAGAAATCGATTAACCATGTACATGAAATATTTGAGAGTTTATATACATTAGGAAACTGTTTGAGCAGGCAAATGTTCTAACAACTGGACTTAATGATTAGCAACATACATTTTATGTAGATGTAATAGTTTTAATTTACTTACAGTTGTGTGTAGCATATAAAAAATATTTCACTGTTGATGTAGCTTGTGATGGTATTGCAAGCACCTCTTCCCTGTCTGCACAGTTGTAATGTAATTGCTTTTCATTATACACTTCCACCCGTCATTCAATTTCTTATAAAAAAACTGATACGTTTCAATTATTTTGCCTTGAAATTGATTGAAACCGCATAATCTATTTTATCACACACAGCTGCCGTAATTTGTTGCACTGTACGTTTACCATCATCACACGGTCCTGCTGTCAAACTTTTAATTTTGGTTTAAACTGTATACTTTAGCAAATTAAGTAGAAAAAATGCCCACTTAAGTTTGTAGATTGACTGGGTTTGTGAACCATTTTTTTTGCAACAGATGGTGCTGACACATGGTTGACTTAGTGCCATCATTTCTAAGAAAAAATTTTACGCAAGCAACTGAAAAACAGTGAGGGACGTTTAAAGCCTGCCACAGTACCGGGGCTACAGAACAGAGCAGACACCAACACTGGGTGGAATAAGCAGCTGTGCTACATATTATCTTGTGTTGACTAAGCACGAATCAGACCTTGTTATTGCCTGTTTGATCTATGAAATATGGTTTCTTGTCAGGGGAAAAACTAATAATATCCTCTAATCTGAAAAATAGTCATGAGTTTATGCTAGCTGTTCCCCTTAATAATTAAAACATGAATGAATAAAGATACAGACATGGGATTTTCACCTTCTTATTCAGAAAAATGAGTCTTGCAAAAAGCAATTGATTTCAATGAAATATTTCACAATCTTTTGAGCACATTTGAGAAACGTGTTGCTTGACTCGCTGTGACCCCTGTAACTCTGCGAACTAGGCAACAGCGCACAGCCATGATAGGCTACTAGTACCAACTAGTGGGAGAAGCGCCGCTGATTGACTGACTTTGAGTGGCCAAGAAGTTCTGTGTCTGGTATAGTGCCATCTATAGTTGAGAAGGAAAAATTCAAAATGAATAATTCATTTGAATAATGTAGACAAAAAATAAGAAATTTTATTACAATGCAACAACCGAATATTCAAATAGTTTTCATGTAATTCTGCCCATCACTATTTCTTTGGCAACAGTCGGGGACAGTTTGGAATTTTGGGTCTAGGTGTCATGGGTGTAAGGTTTTTGTCTCTCTCTCTCTCTTGCTCTATCTCTCTCTCTCTCTCTGTGTGCGTGTGTGTGCGTGCATGCGTGGGTGGGTGCATGGGTGTGTGTGTGTGTGCACATGCGTGCGTGCATGTCGGTCGTCTAGAATGCTCGCAAGTTTTCTTGCCTTTTGTTGAATGTTGGATATATTGTGTAAGGGCAAGTCATATCTTGTCTGGTAATGAAAAATGTAGCTTTGGACACTGTATAATTTTTGGCATTTAGGGATTGTCATTTCTTTATGTATATAAATGTCTGAATGTGTATCTCTTTCCTGTAAGAATATTTCACTCCACATGAGTATTGTTCAGTTCTGTTGCAGTATTTACCATTACATTTCAAATCAAAGTTTTTAAGCCATCAAGTTGCTGGCGGTTCTCCTACTCTTTTGTAACCTTCATTTCATCTCATTCTCTCTCCCCTTTCTCTCTTTCGCCTCTCCACTCCACAACGTTACCTCTACCATAGACAATTGATTGACCCTTAGCCATAAACTAGCCAATCACAAATAGCTTACGACTGGCTGCGACATGCTCAGTATAATCATTGGACATGTATTGGGTATATCTAAATTAGACAGATGTACTTTGGCTGTGGGTTAGTCACAAAAAAAGGAGAAAATATTTATACATATTATAGCCTAAAGTGAATCCTAAGGGCTGTACACATCTTTGAAGTTGGACCTAGAACACTACTTTATTACAAATATTGGAGAATATATTTAAGATGGAACACCAAATGTTTGGATAATGTGTAATGAAACAAAGATCTGTAAACACCACAACACCTGTCTCCCCCTGTCATCAAATTATTTGACGGAAATAATCATGCTTACGACCCTTATTTCTATTTAATCTCCATGATGTTGCAAAATACTTGGGATTTAAAAGATGTATTATTTACCTGTATGTCACAATTAACTTGCACATTATCCAGACTTTTAAGTGTTCTATCTCCAGTAGTTGTAATAAACTAGTGCTTTAGGTCGAACTTCAAAGATATGTACCGGCTTTAGAATTCACTTTAGACAATAGGTCTTACATATGTTTTTACCTTTTTTTCATGAGTGACGTGCAGCCAAAGTTTTTTGGTCTAATTAAGAAACATTCTGTATTAACATAGGATCTGAACGACACCTAACTCTACTCAAGAGTTGTATGTAGCATTGTCATCTCAATATAAAATAATCTTAAAAATTATTTTTTCAACAAAACATAAAGCTAATAGATGTGTACTATTGTCACACTAGATATTATTTTTTGCTTTATAAGCTTAAAATATATCAATTAAGTTTTCAATGATGACATGTAAACATGAGTTTGAAATGTGAAATTCAAATTGCAATGGGGAAAGAAAAAGTAGATAACTTAAAACAGATTTTAATCAGCGTTTTCAAAAGTAGTTAACTAATTAAAATTATTTCTTGCTTTTATTGCTAAAATTTAAGGTTAACCCAAATTGCTCTCAGCTCTTCAACATTTAAAATTAATGAATTATCAAAAAAGTTTATTTATGTTTTGCTATTTTACCATTTTACAGTTTTTTGTACAGTTGCCATTAGCCAAAACATTTTGGGACCCTTCAGTGATGGGTGTATTAGATTTCAAAATGTCAAAGGATTTGTTTCCTACGAGTTCTGAAGATATCTCGAATGGTGGCCAAAGTATTTGAATACTTTATCCGTGTGTTCAAGTATCAGAAAATATAAAATTGTGTGTTCATTAAAAATAGTTCGTATTGTATACTGTTTTTGTATTTTAATTACCTGTACAAATTTGTGATTTAATTATTTAAATCAGATTATTAAAACAATGAAGTCAAATGGGAAAAAGTAGCATTTCTTTAATTATTTTAAAAATTACACCACTGTATTATTTGGTTTTAAAAATTCATAGTTTACTTCTTGTTGTATTTTATTTAGTCATCTGGAATCGTGATGGCATTTAGCTTCAGCGGACTTCACCGCCCCTCGGCTGGGTCATCTTAATATCATTCAGATGAAAACAGATAGTTCAGGAAAAACATATACAGTATTCGAATAGACAAATATTTACCAGCAGTATAACCATGGAACTTGCCAGTTCTTGCATTCAAGTTGCGAGCAAAAGTTCTTGATTCTTAAAAGTATTTGAATACAAAATAATTGATTCCTGGAAATATTTGATTCTACCCATCATTAATGAGCTCTCCCAGCATATTGTGCATGCGTGAGAGCAGAAGTTGTGTTATTTATGAAATTATGTATGAAATTCTTAGTGCTGCAATCATAGTTGCTGTTCACACATTTTATTATGGAATTTAATACTTAAATATTTATTGTGTAGAGTAAAGTTCAAATTAGAAAAATCTTCTCGCAGTTTTAAAGGAGGGATATAGAGGTACTGAAGGGGAGGGTTCTCCGGAATGCTCATCACTGTGAGGAGGGAAACCACATGGTACTACTGGCACTATACAGACCAAACTGATAACATTACTCTCTTTTACAACGCTGCACACCTTATATTTATAGACAGGTAATATGCGGAGCAGTTCTTGCCCGACAGCACGTAGCCATCACTACGGAACTGAACTACCCAATATGGTGAGCTGTGCTAGAAATTAAATTTACAGTCTCTCTGGACATCCTGTATTTTTAATGTGGAAAGGAGAAACGGGGCTCTTGTCGATCAAACACCTGTGGCAATTTATTTTCAAGCTCATCACCATTCCAGTTCTTTAAAGAAATTGATGTAAGCACTTGTGGGACATTTTGAACTAACAGGCACGGCATGCCAACTGAGTTTAAACCCATTGTTTGCAAAATGAAGAAAGGTGACAAGCCAAAATTTTGGCTAAACAAAGCCAAAAGAATGATAGTGTGTTCTTGGCAGGATACCTGACAAGTTACTCCATAGTAACAGATGTTGTGTACTCTGCATGTTGTAATGTAGCAGCTGTCAAAACAACAGACGACTGAAACTCAGCTCGATTGACTCACTCTGCAAAAGCATGAAACGAGTTAGTCAATAAGACCACCATTAGAAAAATGAAATGTTGAATCTTTTCTTTTGAGGTTTATTGAAGTTTATAAAGTTGACATACTTCACACAGCAGAGACAGGAAACAGTTTGAGATACTATGAGCCAGGCAGATTATGTGAACAGTATCGCAGAATCCATGAGTTATTTATGTCACATGACCGACATAAATGCTGCAACCACAGTCCCGCATGTTGAATGGCCAACTGTCTACTCCGGAACTGCAACAGCAAACTGCCAATTGAGAAGTGAGAGGTAGCAGCGGGCACTCACTGCTAATAACTTCAAAGCACTTCACCCCTATCCCTCACATCCATTGCATCATAAATATACCCAAAAGGGCATCACGCAGAGCCACTCTTATCATGCCTCCTGATCAATACCTAAAAAGGTATGGCGTTGTACAAAGATTCCCTTCGGACACTGGTGTGAACCCCGTCACAACCACTTTCTCACGCAAGCAAAACTGTGCAGAAATAATGATCAACTGTGTTTCCAGAACATACTCTAAAAGAAAGAATACTAGCGAACATCTTAACGACCCTTCACTGATCCCTGACACAAATTTAATATTACTAGAAAAAACACTCATGACAAATACACATACTAACACTGCCAAAAGTCTGAAATACTGAAAAGCAATTACATTCCCTTGCAAAAAATTAAAAATATAATTTACTAAAAGTTTTTACAAAATTAGTATTACTGCACCAGCACCATTACATTACTCCCCTCGGTTTGGGAGAGATTTTGAAGAAACCTATCCCAAATCAAAACCTATTTAAGTTGTGGCTACTCTGTAGATTACTGCAACTCTGTTCTTTACAAATAAATTAAGTTTACAAGTTGGCAAATTAACACTCTATCACGTTAAAGAAATTCATATCACATATTATAGAATAGTGATTCATCAGAAGATATCTGCTGGAATTCTACAATCAAATGATACATACCACCAGTTCATCTTGTTAATAGCCATTACAATTAAGTACAATGTCAACTCTGTATTCAGTGCAAGTTGTAGTTGAGAGTGACTATTACTAATGGTTTAAAAGGATGATCTTTTTAACACAGGTAGACCGCTCATTCTGTTTTCTCGCTGGGATCAAGCACACATCATCTGCAACGGGGATCCAGGTCTGCTCAAAATTACAAAACGTCACTGCCTTACTCATCAGACCAGTGCTGACAAAAGGGGTCTCAGATCTGTCCCAACCAAAACTCACCCTCTTTGAGCCTCGATCCAAGGACACCATAAAAACCGGCGCAATATCTTACAACTGTATGCCTACCTATAGTAGTAAAGCCCAACACACTTAACAACTTAACCTGCTTCTATCTACACAAAACATGTTATTAATTGCTCAACTTTTCTTTTTTTAAGTGGATAGTTGTAAACCTACTCTGCATTTGCAATAAAGCTACAAAATTGTATGTTGTAAAATATTGTATGACTCAGTGTTGATACATTCATTATAATTCTTACTTCAACGTACAGTATAACATCAAGTTATTTTCAACTGATTTACAAGTTTTTTTTCTTTCCTTTGCCATTTGAACTTCTAAACTATGGAAAAAGAAACCTACTTATTATCCAAACACATTACCCACTCATAACTGTAAGGAATGCAAACTGCATACAATCTTGTTACAAATCCTTTCTTCTCTTCACCAAAATTGTTCAGTAAATAAAAAAAATAATACATTTTATGTAAGACAACTCCATTGATGTGAAATGATGTTCATATTGTAAATATAATTTAGTTTTATACTGTCAACTCCTTACAGCTTATAACATTTGCAAAATTGTTTATTAGAAACCAATACCTCAGAAGCTTGCAACACACATACATATTAAATTAACAATATCCTGAAAATATCATGTTATCTGTTTATAGTCTTGTTAATTTGCTAACATTATAAAGTGTTATATCTCATCATAGCCCCTATAATGGGGGAAAATATGTTTATTTGAGGAAATTATACAATTAATTTACACCTATTAGGATGACATTCAATACAATTTACAAATTATTATACAAATAGGTTTTGTTATAAATCAGTTAATCAACAGCAACATTCAACAATACAAAAACTATTTTTTTATTATGAAGTAATAATCTTGTAAAATTCTGTAATGAACAAATTAGTGATACAATTAGTCATGTACGTAATGGAATGTTGAACACAATAATTATTCCAACAACCTTCTCGGCGCTGAGTGAGTACATGTTGACTAATACAGCAGGGTGGTTATTTTCAAAGATTTCATTTGGTGGAATGGGGTTGGAAATTCTAGTCCAGGAAAATTAATTTTTGATTCCAGCCTACAATATTTTGTCGATTTGCTGACAGTTTCTCCCTTATACAAAACCTGCCAGAACAGCTCACTTGAAGTACATGTGGCAGGTTTTTTGGGTTAATCACAGTCTACCTGTTACTAATCATTGCAGGACCAATAATTACAGAAAAAATGATCATACCCTTACTGAGATTAAATAGAGGGTAATTACATCCCTTAAATTAAATTATAAAATATATAAATTGAAAGTAATAAGAAATTGAAAGCAGAATAATACATTAATATAAAAAATGTATTACCAACAATACAAATACAAAAAATAAATACTGATTACATGTTACATGAATTATAATAATTGTAGTCGTCTCGTACCTGAAACTTCTGTGTCGGTCACTGGAAACCTGGAACTGCCGGTAACTTGAGTGTTGTGCTGCTTGATGTTCATAGATCAGTCTTCACGTGTGGTTATTATTCGTGCCCCGCGGCTGGGTCGCCATTTGTAACGTGGCACGCGCACAATTATAGCCAGCTTTAAGTTGCTGACTACCACTCGACTGGCTCAAGACGGAGTAACACGAGACTCTTTAAAATGGACGCCAATTAAATAAGAAATAAAGTCAAGTTCCGGTTTTGTTTTGTTTTGTTGCATACTTTTATTCACCAGTTCAAGTGACACAGTTCACATACCAAGTTCAGGTATGCAGAGTACGAACCGTTCACAGATAAATAGACACGTGCAGAACAGAGCCACAGTCGTTTACGAATTATTTCAATTCTTAAAAACTTGCCCGAAGAAATAACAAATGCAGCAACCTCCCACACCGGCGGAGAAATAATCTAGCAAGGTCTAGTTTGCCGGTGTGGTGGTTAGCGCTAAGCCCGACGCGGCCTAGGCGAGCACTGGATGACAACTCACTTCAGATGACTGACTTGATTCCACTGACTTGAGACGACTGACTTTAATGGCGACTGACTTAGCCAACTGCTCGGTCTCAATTGACTTCAAGGGCGACAGGCACAGTGTACTTCTGCTGCCTATCACCCCCTCTCCTCAGATAAGGGCCTGGCGAAACTCAGTTGTACAAAACTTGTCGACGCAGTCTGAAAAAAACTAATCTAATGCTGACGCTTAACAAAAACTCCAACTTTCAAAACAGCAACCGGATGCCTGATAAACGTTAAACAGTAAATGTATACCCGATAAACAAACTATCACGGTAAAACGAACCACCACTGCTTTTAATTTCAAACCCGATAAAAATATTACAAAGCTTTGCAACGCTAAAGAAAAATGAAACACGTGTCCCGAAAATTAAGAATACTGCGTCATTACAATAGTACTCCACAACTGTTCGCAGGTTTCAGGTCTTTGTTAAAGACTACATTATTCACAAAATTGCTCTTCCATCTCATTTAGGTTTTATTATTTTCAGTTAACACTGTTGGACATATCAAATTGCAAGGGTCGCTTGCAATTTGGAAAACATAATACAACATAGTTTGTATCCCATTTTGCGTAGGGAATTGCCTCACTGTGTTTGTATCTGTAGTTCAGGACCATTCTGTTTATGTTTACAACACTTTCACATCATCACTGGCTGACACAACGTTCAAGTTAGATGGTTCATTGTTTTGTTTTGGGGGTCTGCGCTTGTTTGTCACAAAACAGTTGTTTACAACCATCTTGATTTTAAATGTTTGTTTGTATATTCTGAAATAAAGTATTCATTAACATATTAAATAGCATATTTTTATACATGTTCTGAGTGAAGTGGCATTGTTTGTTATTGATTTCTGGCATATTTCCTCGTAGTTTAGTGTCCCAGGAATGTTTGAAATTTCACGTAGTATGTCGACCTTGAAAAAGTGCTGCTCCATGCATTTGAAGTCAGTATAAATTTTAAACCTCGAATAAACTTGAAGAAACTTTGGATGAGTGTGTATTGTTATATTTGCAATGTTGTAATTATGAAAGCTTAAATAAATGTGTGTGTGTTATTTAGTATTTAGGCAATACCGAATTTACGATCGTAGAGTTAATACCTTGGCAAGATGTCACTCATTTTGAAACAATAATGCCATGGTAATGTTTTGTACTGCACGTGAAACATTCCTTGAGTATTAGGAATGCATTAGAACAGCATTATTATGTCTGTCCGAAGTGTTTAATTTGTATGAGCTAATATATCAAACAGTAAGTACTGTTTCCACGATTATTCTTGAAAGGTAAGTAATTTGGGGCAAAATTAGATTCTGCATTAAATGTGTGAATGCAGTTTCATGAAATGCATTGTAATCGGCTAGGTAGTGTGTGTGTGACATTCATATCTGTGTATACATTTAAATTTTATAAGCGAGAAGAGATTTTTTTGTAAGCAAAGCTCTACGTCATAGCAAATGTTAGTGTTATGTGCTTTAAAAATTGCATGGCAGGATGAATTTTCACGAAACTTGCATTGAGTGATGACTTCTGTGGAAGTACAGTGAAACCCTGTTAAGAAGTTCCCACTTGTTTTCCTGCTTAATAAGTTGAATTAATTTTGCAGCTTGTCTATATGCACATGTGTAATTCAACACTTTTAAGAAGTTTTCCTAGTTAAAAGGCATTATTTTTTCAGTCCCTTCAAAAATGTTTTAACAGAGTTTTACTGCTATAAAAGTATGGATCAATTCTGTTCAGCTATTGAGTCTCGTGACATTTGTTTTTGTTACGGTACTCATAATGTGATAACACCCGCCATTTGCGTGTGCAATGTCTTGTATTAAAAATATTGATTTGTGAGGTTTTTATACAGTATAATTCTACTCATAAATGTTTTGTTAAACATAATTCTTAGGTAATTTAATGGTTGTTTTGTTGGATATTGAGATTTTAAATACTGTTATTTAAATAAAATATTTCTTTAAAAAATGTATTTAATCATATCCATTTTCATACCAAACAACAAAAAAAAATATTTCAATTTCTAAACAGACATTTACATAGTGCTCATATCTTTTTATATAATTACAATGTTAATTTCCAATACTCTCCATTCATTATATATATATATATAGTGGTGTTTTTTTAAAACATTGTCCTTTTATTATAACATTATCAACCATTTATTCTGTGGGTAGATATTTCAGAACAATTTTCTTTTCATTAGTAGCTTCTCTGGCAAAATTATATTTTATGTCCATATGCTTGGTTTTGCGATGAAGATGATTCAATGATTATTTCTGTGCTCCGTGGTTATTGTTGTTAATAATTACAGATTTATCACAATCGACTAATTCTTACACCACTCCAAAGTAAATACATGTCCAGTATATGATCTTCAGTCATTTGCTTCTCCTGCCCAATCTGTGTCGGTGAATCCAGTAGGTTCCATTGAATTCTTCATGTACACAAGACAATACTCTTTGGTCCCTTTTAGATATTGAATAACCCTCTTAGCTGCTTTCCACTGAGCTTCTTCATATTTGTGGTTATACTGACTTAATTTACTTATAGCATGACAAATATCTGGATGTGTTAAATCTGCTAAGTATATCAATGAGCCAATAAAATTTTGATAGGGTTTTCCATTGATCTCTTCTACAAGTTCAAATTTCTGGTTAATGTTCAAAGTTGTCAAAACAGGTTTACATACAGTCTTGCATATTGTATTCTTCTTGATCAAGGTATATTTCATGATTCCCTTTTCTTCTCACTTTTATCCTCAAATATCTGCTAGCATCTCCTATATATTTCACTTTATATTCTTTATTCAATGCTGATTTTAGTTTTTGCATTTCTTCGTCATCATCAAAAAATATAAATAAATCATCAACATGAATTCCTATAATTATGATTTTTCCATTTCCTTTCCTATAATAATCATCACTTGCCGATTTTATAAAGGGTTAATTGTTATAGAATATATGCGTAATTATTAGCACGACCAATAATATCCTGCAAAATTTAATAGGAATAGCCAAACTTTGAAAAAAATAGCTTACTGAACCAATAGCTAAGAGGGTCAGGAGAGAGAAGACAATCTATCGTCTTTTGCATGAGACGAAGAGCTGAGATGTCGCACAAATCTTCCCATCTTATACACCCGCACAGCCCAAGATGTCACATGATCAACAGCCAGTCACGAGCAGGCATTATAACGACATTATTAAATATTTTCCCTATCAATGCACTCTAGCAGACAACGTCAAAAACACGAGTTACTAGCGCACTCTAGCACGAAATGTGATGAAAACTATAGTTAGTGTTCTATAAATTGAGGAATAAAATAGGCAAATTAATTTTATAATTGAAATTGAGGACTGAATATTGAGATTTACGCCTGCACCATTTAATAAATGAGATTTCACTATGAATTTAAAAAAAAAATACATGGGTGAAAATAAAACATTTTCTATTTGTCATACATACCCTATGCCTATAAAACCAATATGACCACCAGCTCCTATAAATGAATGGGTATGCATATATGGTTAGTGATCGTAACTGCTGAGCACCATCGGGTACGTTCAGCATTCCAGAGTTGAAGGCTTCTGAGCACATGCGAGTCGAGGTGAAGACCGCCAAGCTTGTCGAGTTGAGTCGAAGACTGCCAGCCACAGCCAAATTCACACAGCTCCAATTTAAAAAAACTTTTGTTTAGATTCTGCATAATAATACTTATATTGCTGTTTGCTGAACTTTCTACATTTTCACACTTATTAAGAAGGTTATGTTTATAACTTATCCGTATCCTGCTTTTGTGTGTAATGCAAAATTAATTCTGTTGTTAGATTATTTGGTTGTTCATAGTTGTGGTTAGGTATTAATTTTATTTTAGTTTAGTTATTAAAAAGTAAATTGTTTATTGTCCAGCAATTTCCATAAGCATATTTGGCTAGTATGTACTTGAAAACTCAGCTTGAGAATTTGTCATGTGATGTGTAATCAAGAGCCACTGTTTAATGGCATGATATTTGCAGTATGTTTGGTATTCTTGCTTGTTCACAGATGAACCTGGGTGCACTGAATGTACTGTTCTTATGGTACTGCAGTTCATTGACATCATTGTGGTGGGTTGACTCCATCGGCTCTGCAACCAACAGCTCGTGCCTCATGATGGAACCTGTAGACCCTCCGGAACCCATTGTTATGATTGCCTGGCGTTGCAACAAGCTCGAAGAGCTCGTCTTTCTAGGTGCGTTGTCAATCATGCATACTGGTGGCAAAGGAGGGGGTCCAAAACATCCCCTTGCCCTCCCCCACCAGAAAAAGTTTTCTTCTGTAATTTTTTTGACTGTTGTAATATGTATTGACACGCCACAGGCGACATTGTGTTTTTTTGCAAGCTTCCACCACAGCTGTGTTTGTTCCCCCAAGACATAACAGTAGCCCACTACATGCTACTGGGTCTGAATGGAGAGGTGCCCATGGCTGAGACCCGTGCATGCCTATTCAGTAGGTACACACACTATGCAGGAACCAACTGCCGTCCCCTCTCATTATGCCACAAGTACACAGCGCTGCCGTGCGGAGGGACGGTACTAACCATCTCTTTCACTCCTGCACACACTCTCACCATCTGCCTGCTTCCCTCTTGTCCATCACTGGTCAAACAATATATAAAATCTTAGAGCCCTGGCTTAGGCTTTGTTATTGGTCGGAGTCCCTGCCACATCACCACGTTTCTGCTAGTCAGTTAGCGCTCTGTCAATCCACAGCATTTCATCTTGAGACAGTCAGCCACCTGCCGGTTTCCTGGCCACACCGTAACAGTACTTGTCGTCCATGTTCAGTCATTACAGTTTGCCACATGTTGGCAGCATCCTTACCGGCCTTCACCAAGCCAACAGGGACCCTCGCCCCAGACGTTCATGCACCGTGTGGCAGTATCGGCTACTAGGCGTTCCTAAACGCTGCCTTTAGGCAACAGCACACCCAAACCTGAATTTTGCTCTTCTTATTCTTAGCTTGCTCTGCATCCAAACTCTTTATCCTGCTGACCCCGTTTCGTCAGATATCTCCACTCAATTTAGAGGAAAGGCACTGGTGTGCTATATCCTCCCATATGCCCTTCAGGCTTGAGGTTAGTCCTGCACTCTGTACTGAATGTGACGACGTACGCGTTGCCTCTGCCTATTAGTCACCATCGAGGTTAGTGTGTCTAGGGCCTCAACATTGCCGGGGATTCATCAGACTGAGTTCCCCTCTCCTCCCTCTCTACCCATCATCTCTTTGAGGGTGAACCACGGTGGAGTTTTGGGAGGAAGAAGCAGGGAACAAGCTCATTAACCTTCTTGGGGACTATGGGGTAATACCCACGAAGGAACTGCGAGCCCATCAGGGCACCAGCACTAAAGATAAGTCTGCTCTCCAGAAAGCTCGTTCATGCATACCCTTTCGCACTACCCACTGGTATCAAGCAACTGCCTCTCAAGCTTCTTCTCACAGAACACCTGATATTGCATGTCTCTTTTATTGCCCTCACGCTACGGCTTTGGGATGGGAGCTGGAAGGCCGCCCAGAAGGCATGGCTAGAATCTGGTTGTTGTGGGAGGTAATACTGGGGAACACCTCTGGGTCTGTTCTAGCCAAACCTGAGCTATATATCACAACCAGGCCGCCAGTTAACCACTTCAATAGGCTCCAGTTCCATGGCCTTACAGGGAGAGGAGCTTCAAGGCCAATACGCAGTTGTCCTAATGCTGGTGAGGTGTCAAACTAATTTTCTTGGCATCCTGTGTGGTGCGTCCCAAAATTTTTTATAGGAGTTGGGAGACTGTGTAGTGCCCCTGACAGCTCCAGTCCTAAGATACACACTAGCACTTTTACTTAAGGGAGTCAGTGACACTTAATACTGTAAAATCATTGCCAATAACAATCTATAAAATGTACCCGAACACACTGACACGGATAATAAATGCGCAATATTAGACTGTGATGAGATCGGTGTTCGCCACATTGACTATGCTCGCTGTGGAGTAGAATTCCATTTCAGATGTTTAGGATGGACTGATTGACCGAGAAACAGACGGCTTAGAATTCTGGTGTAATTTTTGCCAAGACCACCAATTATACTGTGATACAAACAGCTGTGAGGGAGAGCATCTTCTCCATGTACCTTGCAAACAGTGTCCATGTACCTACCACCATCTGTGCCTAAGCGTATTACCAGAGAATGCTGGATGTCCTCAGGAGGATCCCTGCTATTTCTTGCAAGCCTGCGTGTGTTGAGTTCCATCGAACCCAAGTACCAAAATCCCTGGGGCTCTCTCAGGTTAAAGGCCAGCTGCACAGAAAAGAAGCCAAGTGGTGGCAGAGGCATAAGGACTTTGTAACTACTTGGAACCAGTTGCAGGACTGACTTGAGTTATTTTCCAGGAGAAAGGTGGTGGCCCGTCTTCAGGAAGAACTGTAGACAATCAACCAGAAACCAGCTAAGGGAGCTGAAATATTTATTCGACAAAAGGCACTAGTGTTCCAGAGGATCCACCCATGTTCTGAAGGGGTCGAACTAATCACCTGTTCGCTCTTGCCCAAATATGATCCTATCTAAGAGAACCTGAGCCGTGCTCCCTTGAGGAGCTTGTGAGATGTGTGCGCACCAGAGAACATAATGTGGCACTTAAAATGAAAGCACAGATGCGCATGAAGGCTGTACCTCCTCCAAACAGAGATCACAAGCCGCATGATATCTCTCTGCCCCCGTCCAAGGGATATCAATTACTGAAATAATGGCATTGCCCCAGAGCTCCATTTACATTGGGATTGCCTAGGATACCAAAAGAAGCAGGCGGCCAATAGCAACAACATGGGAAAGAAGACTGAAATACTGAAAATACTCGCACATTACAGTTGCTTTGACCATTTGATTGATGCGGCCTCGCTGTGAAATAGCAGTCATAATTTCTGAAAACAGTGATCAATACTTTTCACCTCTCCTCATTGTAGCTTGAAAGTAACTCTGCCTGGCAACTTGTCAATAGCCAACCAAGCTTTAGAGGGGGTGTGAATGGGTATTAACATATTGAAAGACACTCATTCTCTATCCCTTTCTTTTGTGTATATAAGGGAAGGAAAATACATTTGCATTCTTTTGACTTCTCTACTTATCCTGTTTGTAGAAGAAATGAAAAAAAAATTACAGAAACGAGCAGTTGAATGCATGTGGAGACATCCGAAGATGATGGTATATGCGGGAAAGGGTATTCCTGTAAGAACTGTTAGACTTGAAATATTAACACTTCTTGTAGAGAAAATGGCGAACCGTAACACTTAAACATTTTATCTGGGAAAATTTGTTACATAGGAACATGTTTTAACAAGTTTTACTGTATTGCATTAGTGATTACAAAACATAAAATTGAGGAAAAGTAGGTGAGGATGAAATTTGCTTGCCATGGCAGAAATGTACTAGTAAATACTATTATTTCCACCCTCACAATTGCCACAAATTAAAAAACTACACATACATGTGGAGAAACTGAAAATAAACAATCTTTGTATGAAAAATATGATGAGTTAATGTCTTCTTGAAAGGTTCAAATACACAGTATATGTTTACTGTTGAATTTTGTATGCATGCAGTAGAGAGTAAATATTTATATTTTCATATTGTTTTGTGATGATATCGTAGAACATTTTGAGTCTCCACATGTATTATAATTAATAAAAATTATAAATCTTGTGTGTACATTAAATTATGATGTTCCAGGGGCACAGTCATACTCATTAGTGCCTCCACCTCTTGTGCTCCCTCCTAACCCACTGTGATGCTGAGCACTGTCACACAATTGCCTGTGTGCCAGTTAAACATGACTTCCAATAGCCGCTGAGTTCTGTGTGCTACCTGGTAGCCAGCAATCTGCCTGCCATGCCGTTCCTGCCTGAGTGTGGATGGACTCCCCTTATCTGTGGTTGCTCTGGACAAACAGGTACCGAAGGTGTATTGCAGCCTCGCATACTGGATTTTTCCTCTTCCATCCAGCTATTGCCATCTGCCCCTCGCTCGCCAAGTTCTCAGGGCCCTATTTATTTTGCCACATGCCCAGAATTGGGGCGGTTTACTGGAGATCAGACTCTAGCCTGAGTTTTTCACTAGCCAGTGGTCTTTTCTTGACGAGTCCCAAGTTGTCGGACTGAGTGCCATGTCTGCTCCGGAGACATAGCATTCCGGGGTCACTCGTCCCTAGATTTCTAGTTCGAACCTTGCTGCAACTCGGCAACATCAACTAAATATATGGAAAGAATGCAGTCGCTGCTGGTCTTGACCTTGCTCAAGCAGACAGTATGGAGGTGGGGAAAGTCTAGCAAGTCAATCACAGGGAAGCAACAGTGTCACATATATCTATTGTATAGTCTATGTGCACGTAAAACGAACTTCAGTCTTGTGGGAGGTATTCACTAAAGAGTAAGTCATGGCATGTTAGAGTAAAAAAATTCCTACTATTCACAGTGAAGTCCGAGAAATTATTGTTAACAAGTGTTTTTTGTAGAGGTCTGCGAGTACTCGAAAAATTGGGCTCGAGCCGAATACCTGCTTACAACTCAAGCTCAGCTCGAAAAATTCGAGCTTCTGTATCAATGTTAAGTCATCCAGTCAGCGACCAATGAGACTGCTTTATTGTTAACGAAAGCAAACAAGACTTCTTTGTTAATGAAATGTAAATATTTAAATTTAGGCATGTTCCTGTAAAAGGATTTCTCAGAAATGTAGTTATGAACACTGATTAACAGCAAAATTAGCTTAAAACTGAGCCATGAATCTGTCTAAGATGCAGCGCAGAACAAATGCTTCACAAAAACAGAAAATAATTTTGTAAGATTCACATGTGAAGTAGTAAAAACATATTTTTTTGAGCGATTTATTGCAAAAGTGTGGGTTGAATAAATTGCTAATCTGATTTTTAGTTAGTTGATTCAGTAAAAAATTATTATTGCGATTATTTTACGTTAAAGCACGGAAATCGTAGTGTTGACGATATAGTTCGATACTGATTTTGCCTGCATCCAAGCAATCACGTCACAATAGGGCGAGAATCGATTTTCACATATCTATTGTTTGTTGGAGTTGCATTTTTCCGTCTGTGAAGTTTTTGATAGCTACCGGAATTGTTTGTGAATACGAATATGTGTGGACATTGATTTTACCGTGAACTGTTTCAATTTGAAGTCTAGTAGCAACATGTGTTAAAGGATTTTAATACTGTGTGCGATAAAAGCTGTATGTAACTACATATGGACTGTGATTACAATGGGGTGTGTATTATGTCTCTTGATGGCCATGTTTTTGTGAGGTCTTGATAGGTTAATTATTGCTGACTGCAAAGTTTAAAACTAAAGAGGAGTAGAAAAGGCAGTATTACTACCAGATATTCCGGGAATCATACAGTGTAGAGTTTCCATGTATTATAAAATGAGACAAAGGCTATAGGTTTGGCTTTTGTAGTATATGCCGATGCGACATAAACATTGTACATGGTGGGAAAACAGATATAAGTGTACATGTTAAAAGCGCAAAGCATGTCGCCAACATAAAGCGCCAGGAAGAAAATCAGAAGATTTCTAAGTTCTTTGCAAAACCTGGAAATGCCAATTCGGATGTTACACGAGCAGAATGCTTGTTTACTTCTTTTTTGGTAGAGCACAACATTCCCCTAACTGATGCAGATCATGCAGGTTTGCTACTAAAAAAATGTTCTTGGACTCTGAAATTGCAAAGAAGTGTGGATGTGGTCGTACAAAATCGTCAGCAATTGTTAAGGAAATGGCTTCTGATGTAAAATCTAGTGTAGTACAATGTTTGCAGAATGCACCATTTACTGTTTCAACTGATGGAAGCAATGACGACACCAATTCAAAGTTGTATCCCATTGCAGTGACCTTTTACAATGATACACAGGAGAAAATTGTGAACTCTGTTCTTTCTGCCCCTGCCTTGGAAGAAGATTCTACCGGACGGAATATAGGTAATTTAGTGATTGCACAGCTTGAATGCAATAACATTCCTGTTGAACACTGCGTGGCTTTTTGTGCAGATAATGCAACTATAATGGTTGGCCATAAAACCAGTGTTGCAGCAGTATTGAAAGAGAAACACCCTGGTCTTGTGATTGGTTGCATTTTTTACCTGATTAATTTATCTGCAGAAAAGGCTGCATCCGATTTTCCAGTAAAAGTTGATGACATTCTTGTGGACATTTTTTTTTATTTGGAAAAATTTCAAAGAGAAAAGAAAGGTTACAAAAATTTCAAGAGCTCCATGATACAGAAGCGAAGAAAATACTGAAGCATGTCTGTTCAAGATGGCTTTCTCTTGGAAGAAGTTTTTTGAGTGTTTTTGAACAATGGGAACCATTTCTTAGTTTCTTTAAGGGAGAGGTTGTAAATGAGAAACCTTCATCTTCAAGTCTCACCTCTTACAAAATTCCCAAACTACAATCATCATCC
Source organism: Clitarchus hookeri (assembly GCA_002778355.1). NCBI lineage: Eukaryota > Metazoa > Arthropoda > Insecta > Phasmatodea > Phasmatidae > Clitarchus > Clitarchus hookeri. Next base: position 749,986 of record NQII01000166.1, read on the forward strand.
GGTTCAACCTCTGATGAGATATGTCAGAAAAACATTAATGAGAAGAGGAAGAATTTGGGTTCTGCTGTTGATTCTAGCAAAAAGAGAATTGCTTTGATATCAGTAAATAGTGATGCTCCTATTCTGAAGAATACAAGTCCTTTTGTAAATCGGGAAGAAAAAGTATTTATGTTCCTTTCTTCTGACCTAAATAAAGCGTTTTGTGAATTTCTTCTAGAAGTCCTCCCAACATTTGAAAAACTGAATGTAATTCTTCTGTTAGCATCTCCACACATTCATTTTTTGAGAGAACTGTTGCTTGATTTTGTGAAAGTAAAAGCTATGAAAAGTTGCTCAGTATTTGAAGTGAACTATCACTCTATTCAGAATCAGAAAGACGACACCGAATTAGTAATAGGAAGTAAAGCATCAAACATTGTGAAAACACTTGAAGAAAAGGAAAAAGTAGTTTTCTTTGCATCTCTCAGGACTGATTTTGTTACTGCATGTGACTACATTGTTCACAAATTCCCCATAAAAAATGAAGTCTTTAAAAATGCAACTGGGGCAAGAGTGAATAATCTCGACAATGCCAACTTTTCTTCTGTTCGCTACTTTGTGGATTTGTTTCCTTTGATTTTGCCTGTACAATAAGGTGAAACTAGGGATGCAGCTATGGACGAAACTGGAAAACAATTCTCAACTCTTCAGATAGACGACATTTCAGCCCTTAGTGCTACAGGAGATAGTGATGATGTTAGGTGGGCCAAGTTATCCAGGATTCATGGTGTTGGTGGCATTTAAAAATACAATAGAATATGCAGAATAATGTTGTCCATCGTGTCCATTCCACACAGCAATGCCGAATGCAAGCGTGCTTTCAGTTTGGTGGAATAAAAAACAGGACCCAGTTCAGATCCTCCGTGTCTAATGACATTATAGAATCAATTTTGGTTTTGAAATGCAGGAAATCAGGTTTGTGTTATGAACAAAATTTTAGAGCAGAATTCCTAAAGAAAACCAAGAAAGCCACAGCTGCTGCTTTAAAACCAGTGTTCCATTTCAACATAAACAGCAGAATACAACAACATAGCAAAAATAGATAGTAGTTGTATGACTCCATAGTGCTCTAATTTAAGTAGGAAGATAGTTTTAGTTCATTATTTTAGTGCAGATTTAACCAATTAAGCTAACAACGCAATGCATATGTCTTGGAGAAAGCTACAGGTGCTAGTTACATCTTTAAAATTGCTGTGCTCTGATGCTTCGTCTCACATTCCACTGAAAGTGGAAAGGTAATAAAATATTAACATATTATGTTTTTTTAGTTTGTTATTAGTGTAGTAAAGCGTAATGGGCCTTTTTTCATGTTAAGCGGTAGTGTGTATGGTTAGCCTGCATTGTTTAATGTAATTTTTATTCAAAAATTTAATAATTTTATTTTGTTTACAAAATCTTCCTAATTATGATTTCCTGAAGTTGGCAGGTATGAAATTTTATATTTGTCTACTGACCCAACTCGGGAAATAGAGAGCAAGAGAGAAAGTGAACAATGAGTGTTCTTTCAGTGAACACTCTTCTACCCTCTGTGATAGTAATGTTTTCAAGTCTAACCTCAAATATCCAGATATGTCATCATGATGTAAAATGTGTAGTACCAACATTCCATATGATACGGAACATAAAGAATTATGATGTATTTGTTCTTGATTTGTTTAGGTTAGATATGCACATATTATTAAAATACTCTGCTTTGGACATAATAGTTATATAGGTGTTCAAAATGAAATGCACATGAAAACGGTCCGTCTTGAAATGAAACGCAACTTCATAAATTGGAAGTTTTTTTTACGTTTTATCCCCACTCTCCATACATGCCTTCCATACATACTTGATATTAATTCCAAAAGCCTACTAAAATATTGCAAAGTATTGTTTAATTATTTTTTTTTAATAATTTGACGAAATATATTTTAATCTCATGTCGTTTTGAGCCAGTAATAGGAAACTAGGTAGGCAAACGTGCTGCTACCTGTTAAGAAACACGCTCAGCTCACAGCGGGCCCTGCCACGCCACCTGTTAGCCGGCTCTCGAAACACTACCAGCCAGAAAAAAAATAGCTTTTTAGCTTTCTTGTGTAAAATAACAAATTTATGGACAGACAGTAATGGTCTTGTTTTTCTGCAAGCTCTGTATAATTTGTAAAGAAATATGTATGTACGTGTACAGTAATTTTGATTGTTAGTAATTTCTATTGAGCCGGTAATCGTTACGCCTACGTCTATTACCAATTCTTACATTATTCCACACCACATATTTCCAACTCTAGCTATTTAGTATCAGTAATAGCAGAATGACTGCTTTGCAAAAGTGGTTTGTGAGTTTGTTAGCGAATGAAAGTGGGTTGTCAAGCAAGTTCCCTGAATTACTAATATTTCCAGTCTATGTTAGCTGTGACGTCCAAAGTGTGATAAGAACTGTAATTACCACCTTGCAAACGGTAACCCAAATTCGCTGTTTGTAAAAAATTAAAAAAGAGTTAAATATTTAATTTCTTGCAAGGTTTTCAATTTTTACTTTTATAACCTATGAATTTTTTAGACAGATTTCAGTCTATAAATGACTTAAAATTTGTTTAGCATTACAGTACAATGGCACGCTGACAGCGTGTTAATAAAATATTCAGCCGCCACTTGACCCACTAGCTGATGGTGAAATGATACATAAACTAAAAGTAAACATTGGGGCCACTTTCGTCGAACTGTCGAAATCTTGCCAAGTTACATGAGACAGAGATGCCGAAGGCTCACAGAGGGCACAAGTCCCAATTCGCTAGTGTGAGCCAGTTTGTGTGAGAGGAGCATACTTTCAAGTTTATTTTAATATATATATATATATATATATTTTAATAGCAAATTTCAACCAATAAAGTAACATGTTTACATAAAATCGAGCACTTCAATTTAATATTTTTCTGAGCAAAACTTGATTGTAGACGTACTTTATCTTTTATGATATTGTATTATATTTTAAATACCACAGAAATTTTAGAAGAAAGTTGCAAAAGACACTGAAATTATTTTATCAAAACTGAAGAAATAATTTACACATTTTCACAGAAAACAGGTGGGTCTATTTATTCACAAACAAAAGAATATTTTAAGAGGTAGGCATGTTCTGTTGAAATTATTCCTTAGAACTGCAGATGTGAACACAGATTACCTTCAAAACACTACTATTACCTTTATTATAAAACTTAATTTTTTTGTCTGCAATAAAGGAGCTCGAGCTCAAAACTTTGTAATTTTTCAGTAAGCTTGCTCAGGCTCTACTCAAACTAAAAATCCCAGGCTCGCGGGCCTGTAGTTTTTTTAAGATCAGGAAGTTTCTGTAAGACATACTTATCCCATTGAAAATGCCACGAAATGAGCAGCAGCTGTAACATGGAAATCTGTGGCAAAAATGTCTAAAATACATAAGGAAATGTGTGTATCAAAACTAACAGATAAAAAAATATGTACACCAGGGAAAAACTAAAGATGAGTACCAGAAAAATAGTTTGCAATGACTTGGATTTGTGCATTGTTGTATGCACAATTCAAAACAACTTTTATGCCCCCAGAAAAGAAGTACCTACTTTAAAAAAGCTACTGTCTTTACTACAAAAATACAAGAATGTTGTAACGTTGGATGCTACAGACAGCCGGTTTTACGTTGCCGACTTGCACTCGACTAGCTCATAGGTAGTACACAAGACTCAGTAATATGGATGCCGATTAATTAAGAAATAAGTTCAAGTTCCAGAGTATTTTGTTCTATATGTTTATTTAATCTTGAGGTGACACAGTTCACATACGAAGTTCCAGTATGCAGAATACGAAACTTTCACAGATAATTAGACATGGTCAGAACGGAGCCACAGTTCTTTACTTAATTATTCATTTTCTTAAAGACTGTTCTGTATAAATATGAAATGTGGCTACCTCCCACACCGGCAGAGAAATAAAATAGCAAAGTCTAGTTGCCGATGTGGGGGTTCTCGTCACGCCTGACGCGGCCTAGGCGAGCATTGTAAGACGACTGAACTCAAGGGCGGCTGCCCTCCAACTGCCCTCGCCGCCGACTGACTTGAAGTGCTGCTCGACCTGAAGTGACTTGAAGGGCGACAAGCACACGCATCTTTGTGCTGCCTATCACCCCCCTCTCCTGAGATAAGGGCCTAGCGAGCCATGCACGCTCTCAACACGTTATCGAAACTGACACGTTAACGAAACTTCGTTGTAGGAACTAATACTGTTGATGTCAACATTCAGATAAACGATATTCTCGTACAACAAAACTTGTTGGCGCATTCTGAAAAAAGCTAAATAATGCTGACGCTTAACAAAAACTCCAACAATCGAAACGAAACTGTAAACAGACGCCTGATAAACGTAAAACAGCAAACATCTGCCCGATAAACAAACTATCACAAAAAAATGAACCACCACAGCTTTTAATTTGAAACCCGTTAAAAATATTACGAAGCTTTGCAAAGCTTAAGAAAAACGAACAAAATTGAAACACGTGTCCCAAAAATTAAGAATACTGCGTCATTACAATGTCTCAAGGTAAACAATATTGCATATGAAGAAGTAATTTCTAAAGCAGAACTACTTTTTGTTGTTGAATGCCAACGCCCAGCTCCCAAATATTATGCAGTCTGTAGAGGCTAGCTAGGCTATAAACAGTATTTCAGAAAAAGACTGGAAATCGGCTGTGTCACATGTAAAATGAGAAGCAGCAAAATATTGAAAAAACAATTGTTGCAGGTAAGAAGAAGTTGACAAATTTGTAATAAGTGGGTGGAGACAGCGGTAGTGACAGTGAAAGTGATGGTTGCCATGATGACAGTTGTAGTGATAGCAATTGTAGTGACACACTTATGGTGCACTTTCAGGAGTTGAAGAACTCGCATAGAAAATGGCATGTTTTAAATGTTGGTGATTTGATTAATGGTGAACATTTAAAGTTTTACTGGTATTCGGAGTGTTGTTTAACATACTATGCATGTTTTCAAGTTGCGTATTTTGAGGCGTCTTAATATGTAAATCAATTCACTCTTTTGGGAAATGGATTCCATGCAAAATTTCTGAAAACTTTTGCCTTTATCATTATCATCTTCCTTGTTGCAACAGTTTCAATCATGTTTCTGTGGTTCTTGTTTTGCTCATTGATTATTTTATCCTTAATACAATTTTTGTACTATTTTCAGGAAATGTTTTAAATCGAATTTGCATGCATGGCAATTTATGCATTTTAAAACAGCATAATTTAAAAAAAAAAACATAAGGACAAGCATTAAAAAAAATAGAGATTATATATACTTTGAATGCAAATTATTGTTAATACAAGATAATCTTTATTGTGAATAATTTTTGTAGGCTGTCAATTGAATTCAAATTAATGTTTACCATGCATATTATTAATGATGCTTTAGATTTGTAGCTTGTCCTCTCTCATGTTTACTGCTAACACCAGGCAGATGTTTTTCTGTTACTCCAGCAATCCTATCTTTATTCACTGAAATTTAAAATAGTATTTTGATATAATATTCTTATTTACTTGGAATGCACACTATAACAAATATCACTGTGAGGTATCTGTATATTAGGGGAGCATTAAACCATTGAAACCTCATGCCATATGATTAACGATAGGGAAACCACACTACCGTTTTTGACATTCCCGATTGTCGCAGACTGTCTATAGTAGTTTCTATAGAGTGTACCCGTCTTCCCCGCACGGAGAGTGGAAGAGCTGCACTTTCCCCTCACTGGATCGTTTGTTAATTTGGTCGCACAATACCGCCCTGCAGTATATTCAGTTTGAAAAACTTGTCCCTCGTCCTTCAGATGTTAGCGGACTCAGGTCGAAGATACAGTAGAACCTCTCTATGTTGACCCCATTTATTGCACCAATCTTTCTATAGACACTTTTTTGAACCATAAGAAATATGCGCGAAGAAAATTGAAAATTCAAAGGTAATTGACTGAAAAATAAATTTGTTGCACTTTTTTTGTTGCTACCATACACATTATGTTTCTCTTGGTGAGTGCTGTACTGGATATAGCATATATCTAAAAGTAAATTCCACCACTAGCGCGCACCCCCCCNTGTCTCCCCTGCCAGGCCTCCAGGGTTATCCAATACCCATTGAATCTGCCTCTCTGCCCACCCTCCACCTCTCAGACACCCCAATGTTTCCATACAAAACTACTATCATGTGTTTGCCCTGCCATTGTACTCTTTCTTGCTTATTTGCCTTCTCTCATTGCTTGTGTTATTACAATTTGGATTTCTCTTGGTTTTTTTATTACTGTTTGAGTACGACATGTTATTTTTGGGGGGGGGGGGAGTCTGGTCTCCGATTTGGTTAACTTTTTGGCTGGTTTTGTGAACTTTTTTTGACTACCTGTGCCTTTTATTGGGACTAGCAATTTTGTTAAAAAGAGAGGGAAGAGGTAATTGTTGCACTGTATGTAGACTGTTTACGGTAAAGTGAGCACTTTTGAAAGCCCTTTATAGCTTTTTCTTTCTTCCGTTTGTGTATTCTTCCACCTCGTGTTAATATAAACATTGCCACACAATGTCATATAATGTTTATCTACATAAGTCTGCTGTTTTTTACTTAATAAATAAAGAACACCATGTAATCACTTATGGCGGAAAACATAAATGATAGAACACTTTGTTTTAATAACATGTATCACATACAGTACTATAAAAATTACAAAAAATATTTTGCATGCTCAAGTGTATTGAAGCAATGTGTGTTTTTGATTTGAGTAGAGTAATGTAAAAATAGCATTTGTCCATGGTATTGGGATGGTAACACCGTGTGCAAATGTTTCAAAACATCCACTGCAGTGGTGTATGCATTTGTGTACGTAGAAATAATTAATACTGAACCTGCAAGCAATCTGTGAGTGTGGTTTTACCCAGGTGGAGAGCAGTATTGTACACATCATGTGCAAAGTTAGCTGTGGGTGAGAGAATCTGGGGAAGGGGAGGCAAGCAGCCCATGGGTGTGTTCTGTATTCACCTGGCACGTTATTGATGATGTACACTATTAGCAGGCAGCAGCGTCCCTCCCTTCCATTCCTCTCCCTCGTCCAGCACGTTTGAAGCAATTCTTTATCCTTATGTACATCACTTAATAAATATAGAATTTTGTCAACCCTTACATTACATTTTGAATTGAACAATATTATTTCATTTTAAAAACCTGTAATTTTTGGTACAGAGGCTAATAAATACTGTATTTTGGCATGTATAGACCATGTGCGTGTACAATCTACATCATGATTTTAAAAGCCTTTAAACCTGGAAAGACAAAAATCTTGTGTACAGGTTTGTAAACTCACTTAAAGTCGCAGGTTTGTTTGTGGTAACAACTGACATTTGGCAACTATGCGCTCCCATGAAGCGATTGCAGGCATTCTTGGCAACAGCGCAGTTGTGGATGCTCATGACTGAAGTGACATTGTGCGCAACTCTGCCGGGTTGTTTACAGCTGTGTCTGCATTGATCACTTTGGTTCATCCTGAACCCGAAGATAACCAAGGTGCCTAAGACATGAAGGAACCCTTCAGCCGGCAGGAATATAACGCAGTGCGCCCGGCGGAAATGTCAGTTGAGGCCAGGCAATTCGCCCTAGCAGCATCTAATGCTAGGACTCTCTGCCAACCCCTCCTCCATGAGGAGCCAACACCGCCAGTTGTTCACGTTGCTCACCTTAGCATCAGTCGTGCTAAGGCTCTCTACTAACAGCCACAGTATTCCTGAGGACTCTCCAGAGAGCTTCCAGAATTTCACTAGTCTTCTTCAACAATACCTTCTCTACAAGTGCAACCGAGGAGTCGTCACTACCCGTAACACTTGCTGTCAAGAATCACCACACCAGACATGTACACCACACGTGGTGCCCCGGGTCCCTTCAGTACTACAAGCCACAATTAGGGTTCTTCAGTTGTTTTCACTGCTATTTAATATTTAATTGTTCGCTCTCGTCTGCTCTTCAAGCCAGGATCCTGAAGCAGACAGGCCCATTCTCCTATCTTGCTCTAATACAAAGTCCGTGGAACACCCTAGTGTGTGTAGAAGCAGAAGGTAGTATGGGTCACCGTGTTCTATTCTCAAGAGATTAAAACAAGTATTCTAGCTAACTTCTGTCTTTCCTTGCTCTGAAGTGAAAGTGAACATGTGCCTTTTCCCCAACCTAGTAAGCTTCGCACTAGAATGGAGTGGCAGGGGACCGCGAATTGGCAACAGTTTCCGACGTAGGTTAGGATTGTGGGCAGTCCTTAACTAAGACTGCACGTACGTCACACACACCACAAAATTGACGGCCACCCATACTGTGGACCAGGTACGTGAAGGTACCTGGTGCGCACGTACGGTAGAGCACCAACCAATAGAAAGAGAGACTGCGAAGCATCTGGGCCAACTAATTCAGCTAACCCATTCCCTCTATAGCGTATAAACTCACCGGAGGGGGTGCCACGCCTGATGAGGCTTGACCCAGGGACTTCTGGAGTACACTCTATAACTAGAGGTTTGTTGCCTGCCTCACTGTACATGATGAACCATAGCACCTTTCCTGTCTATGATGTTCGCCCACCGACGAGGGAGAAGGAGGATGCATGGAAGACAGCTGCTATTCTTGCATCTCGCCACCCCGTAAATAATCAACGTATACCAGCCCTCAGCTCTATATCCCCCCGGGAGAGAGCACAAGCCGCCCGACACTTAGTGAAGCCTCACTCCACTACCCTTCCCGCCAACCTCTTTGGCTTCCCAATTAGGGTTCCCAGAGCTGCCCATCCCACCATCGGACTACTCCACCAGGGGTACACTCTCCCCCTGGAAGTGGTATCTTTTGACCAGCAGGCCAGCAGTGGGGCTCCAGCACCAGCCAGCCTGCCCAGCCAGAGCCAAAGACAGCAGGTATGAGCCAGCGACTGCCAAGGGGAAATTACGCCAGTGGTAAGCCAGCCCAATCACGTTTGCCCAATGCCCTGAGGCATCACCTCACCCTCACAGACTTTGTGCCCAGTAGCCGCACGACGTGCTCGACTTTACATAAAGGACCTGTGCGAGGCCGACGAGCCATAATCCAGATGCCTCCACAGAAGAGCCTACCCCCCTACCTGCGCAACTGACTTGCGCAGAAACAAAAGCACCCTGCTTTGACGTGACGTCCCATTCCCTAGGCCATCACGCCTCACGTGTCATTTCCACACTACAGACAATTGAACATGGACTTAAAAATGCTTGCTAAAACCTTGCACCACTCAAAGTTTTTCTAATATTTTGGGAGACAAGGGGAGGCTAAATTATGTGCCTCCTGGATGTCATTTTTTTTTCAGAAGACATCTACCTAGTTAAGTAAATTTATATGTAATTTTAGATATGTTTCATTTTCGTTCTAGAGACAATTGAACATGGACTTCATGCAAAAATGGTATGACGTGTCGGGGGTTGAGGTAGGGCAGAAGTGGGCTAGAATTTCCCAAAATATAGTGACTGACCTGTCTTAACGACCTTGTTTCTGTAAACCGTGAGGGGTTGTTTTAATAAGGTTCTGCTGTATATGCTTTCTATCTTCCTAAGATGGAATAGAACATATACAGAGGCTCACATCATCATTTGGTCACTGCCCTATGTACTGTACATAAATGTTAACAAAAACAATTTCTCATACCGAAAAGTAATTTCATATGTTGTTGGGACTCAATACTTGTTTGTGTTTGTTGTCTGCGAGGCCGAGACCTCAAGAACGAGTTCTTTGTTCAACAGCAAGAGGTCGCTCGTGGTCAGTTGAGACAACAGTCTGGAGGAAGACAGACATGTTGTATGGCTGCATGTGGCTACTCGCTAGTAAAGTGCTGAAAACATGTGCAAATCCAGTGATTTAATTGCGCCTATAAATCAGAGTACAGTTCATGTAATCATTTGATGCAGCAGTTAAAACATTGGTCCTCCAAGCCAGATTTGTATGTAGTAAAGCATATTTATAATGGTGCTGAGTGCTTCTTGCGGCACAGGAGGGCGGTGGGCGCGCCATTACAGTGGAAATAAGGTGCACTCTGAGTGCCAGCAGGTAGCCAGTGGAACGGACAATGGACAGTCGTTAGCGCGCCACCCACCGTCCCTCCTCATGGGCAAGCGACAGTAATTCTTTCTGTCGCCGGCCGCAAACACGTCTTCCCAGTCTACCTATGAGCCTGCGGACCGAGCATCACCTGGGATGTAGCTGTGCTAGAGAGGTTAAGTATACACTTTATCTGTTTCAGTCTTTTCTATTGCATTCCTTTTCCTCCTGGTATTTCCCTATCCATTATATTCTTCCAAAGCAGCATGGATAAAAATCACAAAAAAAGGTTGATTTGCATAAGAGCTTCGGGTAAGGGTAGTCTCACTCGTGTGTCTACATTTTTAAGCTATTTGGAAAGGGGTGCAGATGTGCATGCAATTAAAGTACAATTAGTGGAGCTTCCTGCTATCCAGAATAAGTACGAGTCAGCTCAATAAGAATTAGAATTTAGGGAAGGAATTGAGGTACATGCTGAAGACAGGGAATCCTTCTAAACTCTTTATTACATTGTTGAGATAAGAATGCTGATATTGATTAGTGCATCTCACAACACTTCATATGATAGTGCGCAGTGTAAACATGGTTCTTCACTTGTGAGTAAGAAAGAAGTGAAGCTGCCAACTATTACACTTCCTAGTTTTGGAGGAGTGGTAACGCAGTTCAGTCACTTCATGACACAAGTAGCTTGATAGTAAACAATGATAGCTTTGGAAACCTCCAGAAATTCCATTACCTATTGAGTTCATTCACTTCAGATGCCCACAAGGTAATTTAAAACTGCCAATAGGTGGCAACAATTTTCAAATTGCATGAAATTTTGTCTGCAGTATGTATAACAATGCACGTTTGTCACGGCACATCTAAGATATTTGCTTAACTTGCCACGTGTAAACAACGGGTCAACCAAAGAACTGCAGTTGCTTTTCAATCAAGTTAATGAGCAATTTCTACGCTATCAGGGCCATAGATATAATGATTCCATTGCATAAGTTGTTTATATCCCAAATGGTGCTATAAAAAAAAAAAGCTTGATGCAACCACTGCAAGGAGTGGGAGCTACATTCCTCGCCCCAAAACTTTTTGACCCTTGACGAACTCTTGTAATTCTTAGAGATAAGATGTAAGGCTATAGAACTTATGCAACCTACACAAGCCATCAAACCTGAAATCTCAGAGACTAAAAATGTTTGACAATATAGACAGTCTTATGTAGTTAGCAATACTCTTTGCAAATTTTGCAAGGAACAGCATGCATTACACAAATGCAAAGAATTCGCAAAGGCCAGCATTCAGCAACGCGTAGAGTTTGTAAAACATAATAACCTCTGCTTGAACTGTGTACCAGGTGGTCACTTCATTAGACTAAGTAGATTAGGAACCTGTCGCACCTGCTCAGAGAAACACCATACCTTGCTTCACACTGGCACACACTGACCAAGCACCTCATTTTAAGAGCAATCGTGAAAACCAGCTGCAGAAACAGAACCAAGATCATGTTTAACCAGACAGCCTAAGGGGTAGCTATATAGAACAAGTCTTTCATATTTCAGTTATTGCTCACTCAAAATCAAGCCACAAATGCAGATCCTGCTCGCCACTGCACTGGTAAAAATGTGAGACAAATATGGCCAGTTACAACTATGCAGGGCCCTTTTGAACTCAGGTTCCCAATCTCATTTCATTACAGAAGAATGTGCATCATCCAGGATTGAAGAAATAATGGAATGTAACCCCGATACAGGGAATAAATGAGGTAACTGCAGAAACCAAACACAGTGTTAAGACTGTGGTACTCTCCTGTGTAACAAATTATACTGTTGCAATTGAGTGTTTACCCAAGATTTCTGCTAATCTGCCAGGAAGATACGTAGATTGTCACCAATGGAATATTCCAACCAACCTCCACTTGGCAGACACAGCATTCAACCAGCCTGAAAACATTGACCTTTTGCTTGGAGCATATGTCTTCTTCGACATTCTCCACCCTGGAAAAATGATACAATCAAAGGACCACCCCATATTGCAAGACACTGAATTTGGGTGGATAGTATCAGGAAGATTCCAAGAGCGAGAAACTTCCCAAGTTTTAATACAGCAATCAAGAGATGCATTATTTGTGAGAATAGACGACATTCTGGATCAGCTCAAGAAATTTTGGGAAATAGAAGAATTACACGAGACTCCTAAAACTCTCGAAGAAATGGAATGCGAAAGACATTTCACAGAGACATTTACAAGAGAAGAATGGTTCACTATTCGGTTACCTTTTCGACACGACACCACACAACTTGGAGACTCCTATCAAGTGGAAATCGCAAGGTTCCATCAGTTGGAAAGAAGGCTAAACAGGCAACCAGACCTAAAGAAGGCATATTCGGACTTCATGGATGAATACAAGGCACTGGGACACATGCAGTTCATAAATATTTCAGATCATTCCACAGATGTTACCTTTTAAATGCCACATCATCCAGTATTCAAAGAATCAAGCACAACTACAAATATGAGAGTAGTATTTGATGCATCTGCTAAATAATGGAACTTCTTGAATGACAAACTTATGGTAGGGCCAACAATCCAACAGGATTTATGTTCCATTGTTATGAGATTCTGCACACATCAGGTGTGTTTTGCAGCAGACATTTCAAAGATGTATTGACAAATCAGGCTCGATTTCTGAGATTGTGATGTTCAGAATATCTTGTGGAGGAAGGACTCTTCATCTCCACTCAAGGAACACAAGCTTACTGCTTTGACGTATTGTACTGCCAGTGTATCATTCCGAGCAACCAGGTGTTTGAAGCAGTTGGCCATTGACGAAAGAAAAACATATCCTAAGGCATCGGAAATTGTAATGCGGGACTTTTATGTAGGTGACTGCATGTCTGGTGCACAAACTGTTGAAGGAACTCTATTTATACAACAGGAATTGTTGCAGATTTTGAATAGTGGTGGATTTCCTCTTCGCAAATGGTGCACAAATCATCCAGCGTTGTTTCAAAACATTCCAGAGGAATTTAGGGAAAGGGGCATTTCATTGCATCTGGACAAGAATGATTCAGGACACTTGAGCTGATATGGCATCCTGCAGCTGATCAATTCCAGATTGTAAGTGGGCCATACAGTAGGTCATCATCAAAAGTCTTTCTCTTTACCAAGAGGATGGCTATAACCGTTATTGCATCAATATTTGATCCTCTCGGTTTGATTTGTCCTGTAGTTATCCGTTGTAAGATTTTGCTCCAACAGTTATGGCAGAACCAATTAGGATGGAATGAGCTTATACCATAAGGGCTGGGTAAAACTTGGCAAGCTTTATATGAACAGATTCCCATTCTAGACAATATCAGAATAGATAGATTTATTCTAGCACCAGGAACACCTACTGACGTCATCCAACTTTCAGATGCTTCTGAAAAGTCTTATGGAGCATGTCTTTATGTTAGGTCAACAAACGAAAAGGGAGAAACCACGGTCAAACTTTTATGTTCCAAATCAAAGGTGGCACCATTTTCTTTACCTGGTCTTGAATTGTGTGGTGCACTTATGCTAGCAAGATTGTTCAAGAATGCCAGAAGTGTAATCAACCTCACTATAAGTTAAACTGTCATATTGACTGACTCCACAATAGTTCTGGCCTGGCTGTCAGCATCCTGTACAAAATGGAAGACATTTGTGGCTAACAGGGTGTCAGAAATTCAAGACAGCGCATCAATGGCCGAGTGGAGACATATCCTCAAGAGAGAACCCTGCTGATATAATTTCACGAGGAGCCTGTCCAGATCAGCTTATTGAAAACACCTTGTGGTGGTATGGTCCATCATGGCTTTCTGACTCCTTCATACCATGGGCTACAAGTACACAGCCTATCATTCTAATTGTACCTGAAGATTGTAAACTTGAAATCAGCCTCATCACGACCATTTCCAAGTAACCAGACTCCAAAGGATGATAGCATATTGTTTCAGGTTCTCACATAACTGTCAGTTACCACATTCAATGTGGAAGATTGGTCCACTTGAACTGGAAGAACTAGAGAAATCATTACATACATGTATCAGAATTTCCCAGTCGCAAGAATATCCAAGTGAAATTCATGCCCTTAGCAATGGCCAGTAAATATCCAACAAGAGTAAACTCAAGTGCCTGAATCCATTTTGGTGCAAGTTCCAACTGCTGCGCATTTGGGGGCCAGCTCAAGAACTCGAAGCTTCCTTTTGAACAGAAACATCAAGTAATTCTGCCTCTAAGACATCACCTAACACAGTTGGTCATCAAAAGCGAACATCCGCGACTGCTTCATGCTAATTCTCAGCTGTTACTTTCATAATTAAGTCAAACCATTTGGATTGTTAACGGAAGAGCTTCCATTCGAAGCATCCTTCATCACTGTATTGTTTGTAAAAAAAACTGAAGGCACAAACCTTGCAGTAGCTTATGGGTCAGTTGCCTCACACTCGAGTCAGTTGAGCAAGACCCTTCCTTAACTATGGAGTGGATTATACTGGACCCATCTACATAAAATTGGGAACACGTAAGAGCAAGATTCAGATGAAATGCTACATTGCGGTCTTCATTTGTATGGCTACAAAGGCAATCCACTTAGAAGTTGTGAGTGATATGTCCACTCAATCATTTATGGCAGCTCTGAAGAGGTTTGTGTCATTACAAGGTCAGTGTGATAACATCTACAGCCGCTATACTCAACCTGCGGGCCGCATGCGGCCCGCCAAGCTTTTGTGATTGGTCCACCTGGAGTTATCAAATTGCCAAGCATTTTAAATTGCGCACTCATCAGAGAAACTATGGGCGCTATAAGTACATAAATCCCTACCGCAGTGCGCGCAGTGTTGGGATATAGCAATCTCTCTTATTATCTCGCACAACTCAGAGTTGCGGGTTGCGCAAGCGAGACAGCCAGCGGCGGGAATTCCCCTTTTGCTTTCACACTTCTGTACCCACTTCTGTACCTATGTCTTGCCTTATTTCTCGTCACTTGTTTTAAATTTGTTTGCATGACACACACAAATTATCAAAGTTCGCCTGGTAATTGCAGTTAATTGGTTTGTTAAGTGTAAAATAGTCATTTTTCTATCAAAATAATGTCAGGAGTGTCTTCTAAGTATAAAAGAAAAATATGTGATGAAAACAGATTGTTTCAAGACGAGTGGGAAACGGAATATTTTGTTGTTCCTAACAAAAACAATGCAGCTACTTGTTTGATATGCCGAGAAAGTGTTATGTTAAAGAAATACAATATTTCTCGTCATTTTAACACAAAACACAAATCGTTCAACGAAACGTTTCCTTCTGGATCGTCTTTAAGAAGTGAGAAATTGAGTTTTTTTAAGAAGTCATTGCAACAACAGCAAAATGTTATGTCCGTGGCATTATCACAAGACTCCGCGGTAACCATGGCATCATATCAAATTTGTTACATTCTTGGTAAGCATATGAAACCATTCACCGATGCAGAAATTGTAAAAGAATGCTTTATTATTGGGGCCAATGCACTTTTTGATCAATTCAGCAACAAAATACAAATATTGTCTAATATAAAAAAACTACAGCTCTCCAATTCAACCTGTATAAGGCGTATTGAAGACATTTCAAAATTCATCTACGATAACTTATTAGAAAACCTTACAAACTGCAAGTTTTTTAGCTTGGCTTTCGATTCCAGTACCGACGTTTCAGCAACATCGCAATGCTCGGTGTTTGTTAGATATTGTACAGAACATAATTTAATCTTTGAAGGTTTTTTGAAATTTCTTCCAATGAAAGGTCAAACCCGAGGCACAGATTACCTTGATACTATTTGCAATTTTTTAGAGCAGAATAAAATTGATATACAAAAAATTGTGTGTGTTTGCACCGATGGCTGTCCTTCAATGACTGGATCCAAAAATTGATTTATGACGTTGTTTAAGAAAAAATATAATTTAACAAATTTAATTTCATTTCATTGCATTATCCATCAAGAAAACTTGGCGGCACGTGTTGTAAAGCTGTGAAGCTGTGATGAAGACGGTTATCAATATTGTAAATTACATACGAGCAAGAGAATTGAACCACAGAAAATTTAAAAGTCTTTTGGAAGAACTGGGAAGCGAGTATAATGATGNTGGGAAGCGAGTATAAAGATGCCCTTTTACATACCTCAGTGCGATGGCTTAGTAGAGGAAAAGTTTTTTTCTTTACGCCATGAAATAATACTGTTTTTAGAGCAAAATAATAAAGTGTACTCTGAGTTACTAAATGATGGATGGTGGTGTCTTTTAGCCTTTCTATGTGATATTACAGAAAAACTAAATAGCCTCAATCGGAGTTTACAAGGTGAAAATAACATAGTCTCACAGATGGCGAATAAAGTATTTGCTTTTGAGGAAAAGCTAAAACTTTATCATGAAGAACTACAGAACAAACAGCTGCACAAATTTCCAACTATAATTAAGATAACAGAGGACTGTATCAACATTTTTGAGGAAAACTGCTCTACAATTTCAAATTATATAACTGCACTATTAGATGAATTTCATAAAAGGTTTCAAGATCTAAGAAAAATTAAAAAATGTTTGATGCTTGTAGAAAATCCATGGCATTTAGAAACAACCACTATCTCAGAGGTGGCTTCAATTTTGAATTGTAATTACCCAGAGTTGTTAGATGAATTCATCGATTTTAAAAATGACACCCACCTAGAAATTTTGTTTAAAGAAAAAAGGGAAAAAAAGGAGTATGTGGAATTTTGGAGCATTATTCCCCAAAAATATAAAAGCGTCCAAAGGAGTGCTCAAATCCTATTAACATTCTTTGGGTCGACATACGTGTGCGAATCGTCTTTTTCAAAAATGAAGTACACAAAGAATGTGTACAGAAACAAACTTACAGACTCTCATCTGGATGATGTGATAAGGTTAGCAAGCAGCAACAAGCCAGATCTTGATAAAGTTTTGAAAAAGTGTTCACAGTATCAAAAATCGCATTAAAACGTTTAAATAAACTATCTTTGTTAAAGCCTAAAATATTTATGTTTATAAAAAGTAAATACATGGTTAAATGTTAAAATTAAGTTTTTTATTTACTTACACCTAAACAATTTTTACTTGCGGCCCGCGACACTACTACTGAACGGTATTTGTGGCCCCTATAAAAAAAAGGTTGAGTATGGCTGATCTACAGTGACAATGGAAGCAATTTTGTTGGAGCTCAGAAAGAACTGCAAGAGTTGTACATTCTTTTTATGAATGGAAATCATCAGGCCTGTCTTCTTGGTTACGCCACACAGGAAGGAATAAAGTAACACTTCATTCCTCTTGGAGTACCACACTTTAGTGGTCTGTGGGAGGCAGCCAAAAGGTCTTTAAAATTCCACTTACACAGAGTTATGGGGACCACATGTTTGATGTATGAAGAGCTCGTCACATTAGTGACCCAAATCAAAGCTTGCCTAAATCCCAGACCCCTTGTTACACTCTAATTATTCCAGTGACCCCACAGCTGTCTCACTTGGACATTTCCTAGTTGGCACTGCTATCACAAAATATCCCTGAACCAGATTTAGGTGATGTTTAACTTGGCTTGCTCTCTAGATGGCATCTACTTTAACAGAAACTTCAACAGTTTAGGCACAAATGGTCCAGGGAGTACTTGAACCATTTTCAGCAGAGGGTCAAATGGACATCACCTTCTGCAAACATAAAGGCTTGTGAATTAGTGGTGCTAAAAGAAGACAGTGTACTGTACCACCATTATGCTGGCAAATGGGAGTTCTCTAAGAGATCCATTCAGGAACTGATGGTCTGGTACGAGTAGTTACTGTCCAGACCTCTACTGGAACATACAAGAGACCAGTTACGAAGTTATTTCCTCTTCCAGTGAATTAATGGCGGTGCTAGAACAGTTTTACTATGTACTGAACTAAGTACAAATCATGATGATTACATATGGCTTATGCACAATGGTGCTCAAATGTACAACTGGTGACTTATTGTGTGTGCATTTTTTGTATCCTGGATTTTCAGTATTATCAAGGGTAGTCCTAAGTTGTAATGCATAGCATTTATCATTTAAGAAATCACTGAATTTGTGTAGTAGAAAAAGTGGCTCAACCCCTTTTTGCGGGCTGGTATGTTGAGACTCAATACTTGTTGGTGTTTGTGGTCTACGAGGCCGAAACCTCAAGAACGAGTTCTTTGTTCAACAGCAAGGGGTCGCTCATGGCCAGTTGAGACAAGAGTCTGGAGGAAGACAGACTTGTTGTATGGTCGCATGCGACTACACGCTAATAAAGTGCTGAAAACATTTGCAAATCCAGTGATTTTATCATGCCTATAAATCAGAATACAGTTAATGTAATTATTTGATGCAGCAGTTAAAATATATGTCTTCTGAATAGTTTTGAATGAGTGATATGCATCTTATGTTAATATTCGGTCACCACAATAACATTCAGTCACCACAATAATATTCGGTCACCACATTAATAAGCACCATGCCCTCAACACTTCAGTACCTCGTACCAGAAAATTATGTTCAATGTGAAACTGATAGCAAAGTTAACATAGCTTTGTCCCTACCACACCACCACCACTCATTTTCAGAACATTTGCACGGCAGTGTATGTAAGTATGTATGTATGTGTGTGTGTGTATGTGTGTATGTATGTATGTTTGTATGTATGTATGTAACGCTTAGCTGACAATGTCTTTTTTGTTTTTCCATTTTCAACTCAGTCCGTGAGACGTTACTGCAACTGCTCAAGGAACGAACCCGAGACAGCTACACCCAGAAAACGACTGATACGCTCACGCAACCAGTTGTACTAAATACGTGCATCAGTCATGCGCCCCTACCTAGCCAGCCGAACAAAGCCAGTCTGCCCCTAAGCGAGCGTCAGATACCACCTGCAATCACCAAAATACCACGTTTCTCTCCTTCGCCAAGATAGTGCACTCAGCAACTCACCCTATCACTGCCGTGCAACTGCTCTCTGCTCCCAACATCTCTATGAGATCTACTACCACAAAGTTTGCTTCAACCCCTGCTACACACACTTTACTTGGGACTGCTTACCCTGTCCCTTCAGGACTACAGTAGACAACAGTAGAGTTAAAGTAATTCTCACGACTTCTTTATTAGTTACTCTAGATTTTGCTCTCTCTTCTACCTTGTAAATGCCGTTCCCCAAGGGAGAGGCAGGTGATTGCATCTTGCGAACCAGTTTCCGACAATAGAGTAGATTTGTGGGCTCCCTTAACTGGGCAGCATGTACGTCACAAAAACACCACACAATTCGCCGGCCACCCATACTGTAGGCACAGTGCGCAAAAGCACTTGGCGCACATGTATGGTAGAGCCCACTAATAAACACACTCCACAGGGAAGCAACTGGACCACCACTCCATCCACCGTTTGAAATTCGCCTGTTGGGGTGCCAGGACTGATGCGGTGTGACACCATTGCATCTAGGTACTTTAGCAAGGGAATTTGGTCACCTGCCTCTTGTTTGCTGCGACAGTCATTGGGGACCTACCCATGTCCTCCATCCGAAGAGGAGGGACTAAGTGTGCAGATAAGAAGGCAGCTACGGCTTCTACTGCCAACGAATTGCCATTCATCCTTCAGCTGCTCCTCTGCTTAGGAACAGGCACAAGCCACATGCCGACTTTAGGGGCCTCACCCCTCAGTCACCCCTAGATATCTGTTTGAGCCACCCCAGAAGACCAGCGGGACTCCACACCCAGTCGTCATCTGCCTTAGACTTGGACTGCCCGTTGATCTGGGAATCGCAGACACCGTTAGTCGATCAACGCCACTTGCTGCCACCACCTGGAGCCCAGCAGCCGCAGGACCAGCCGGCTCCAGCTGAGCACCAGCCGCCCCCAAACGTGGCCTGTAGCATCGCCCACCTCAGCCAGTCAACAGTCAACCCCAGCGCTGGCCTGCAGGTGGTAAGCCAGCATCAACAGCCGTCCTAGCCGCCTCCAATGCTTACATAGCTTGCCGCCACCCGACCAGGCTGACTCTGTATACCGGCTCCTTACAGGCAGGGATAGCCGTCACACATCCTTGTATATGAGGTTAATCATAGTCTTCTATTCAAAATCATGTGACATTTAGCAATAGAATATAGTATGTACAAAGAATGTTCTTTCACGTGATACAAGCAAGGATGATATGTATCATACTTCATCCGACAAGTCTGTGATCTTTCATAACAACACTTGAAAACTTATGGTGTTGAACCTGCCAGTGTAACTATTTTTTGTGTTGTTTATATATCCAGTGATAAGTTATTTATTGCGTAATACCTAACGATTATTTGTACGAGTCTGTCAAAATATTTGGCCTGCAAATGTGTCGTGTGTCAAACAATATAGACATGTTCTGAAAACGCTAACCGATTTTGGGATATCTTAAGCATGTTTTCAATGCCTAATTAGTAGGAACACCTGATTTTCATGAAAATAAATCCACGCAACCTATGGTTCAATATCCTATTTGCGCACCTTCAGCGTTAATTTGTTTATTAGACGTTTTTCTTGATAAGAAAACATTTCTTACTAGACCAAGCCAATTATAATTAGATCATTCAAAATATATTTTGGTCTCTTCACTCAAGATTTCAGGCAGTGATTGTTTTTAAACTGGTTATTAATGCAAACGTTTAATAACTGGATGTGAAATACGTCAAACGTGCTGCCGTTTGTCATCATGTGATGTGCATGGCTCTTTAGTTCGGACAATTGTGACTGCAATACAGAAAGTCTGGCATCCACCCTCTCCTTACACACCTGATGAGAGGGAAAGCGGTTGGTTACCTAGCAACCAGCGTGGCATCTTTTCTCTCTTAGCAGCACACCTTTTTTTTCATCTCTCTTTCTTTTTCTCTTTAATTTCTCTCTTACTTGTTCTCTCCCCCCCCCCCCTGTATTGAATGTGCTTGCTTGCTCGCTCTCCTTACATGCCTGGCAAGGGCAGTTGGTAGAATCTCAGTTTAGCGATGCACGGTTATCTTGTCAAATGCACCACACCACAGAGTGGCCAAGTACTCCACCGGGTTTGACCTCTAACATGGTCACCGCAGCTAGGCGGTATGCAACAGTAATTTGATTGCAGAATTTTTTGCCAAGATTGTCCGTTGCTATAAATAGTTGCACCTAACACTAGTATTTCAAAGCAAATGGTTATGCAATACATTTTAGCGAGGAATTATTTGTTTTGCATAGATGTTTTCTTTTGTGATTGAAGGTCATTTTTACCGTAAAATTGGTGTTTAATCGTATCTGGCGTAAAATCAACTTTTTTAATGCGAAATATTAATTTCACTCTATGACAGCATCTTCGCAAATAAAATATGCCTAGAAGCTTATACTTGACCTTGTCACCAAAACTTGTTTGAACATCGAGCGACGTATTACCAAGCATAATAGACATGCATCTTTTGAATAAACTGATATCCTATGAGGGCCTATTTGACATCTTTTGTCGTAAGTAATGCATAAGCACCAAAGTCCGGGCTGCGTAACTCGAGACAGGCATTAAATTTACGGGAAAATTAGGACGTGGTTTTGAATGATTTGTTATTGAAGACAGAGAAAAAATAAATTTTAATCGCCATATTTATTTATCCGTGTCTCAAAGACACTCTTTTTGTTCAAGTGAAATATTCTTAATTACTTCAACTATAAATTTGCCACATGAGCATGGAGTCACCAACATAAATGTAGATTGTTGTAGTGTAGATATGCGGCCAGGCTGTGATTGTGCAATAGTGTCTCCCGAAAATATTTTTTTTTTGTTTTCCTTAACACAAGACCTCCTAAAATTTGCGTAATTGATCGTAGATTACGAAAATATTTTTAAAAATAAAATAAAACTATGTCTTTAGGGTTTTACCGATCTTCAAGTTTTGAAAAATTTACATTTTCATGGTGATATTTTGCTATCCTTAATTTAGGCTCCTGAACTAAATATAAAAAAAAAATACTTTTTGTTCTATTTAGGTGTAATACATACACAACGTTTTGATTTGCATGCAACAACATGTTACCGGCGACTTTGAATTTGTTAGGTTTCAACTTGCAAATACCCTCAAGTGCCCGCGTGCGCATGGTTACCCCTGCCTTCGCACCGCACCGCGCGCTTTGCCACTGTGACGACTGATGATCTCGCTCGCACTCCGCCAACTGCGTCTCCTCGCATCGTCCGTTGTCGAGTCGAAAGCAGCAAAGACAAAGCGCGGGCTGTACTATAAAAGTACACTTGCGATTGTTACAGTGTTAAAAGCGGATTTTGTGATTTTTAAATAATGAGTTTGAGGCGTAGTGAGACTACTTGTGCTATATTGGGACCATACAAAAAACTTGACGATTGGCAGCTACCAACTATAAGGAATGTCATTAAATTTATTTTATTTGTCAAGAACGACCTGAAATTGAAGTATAATGGAAAGGATCCATCCAATTCAGATATTTATGTAATTGTTTCTGAAGAGATCAACAATATTTTGACCAAAGCTTCGATTCCAATCGTAAGTAAGGAACGAGTTATTCAATTACTGAAATCCTATTTCAAAAAGTACCTCAATTTTGTAAAGATACCCCAAAAGCAAACGGAATGATAGTTTTGAAAACAAACTGAAGTGTTTTTAGAGTCATCAGAAAAGCTTTTCGACGTTGCTACTTGTAAATGCACTTCATTTGAATCTTGTTCGTGTTTAAAACCTAACAAAGTTCCCAACAATGAGAGAAGTTTTTTGTTGGACTAAAGGAATGACAGGAAAATGGTTATAAGCGGTGTTGATAAGAAATAAACGGCTAGATTAACTAAATGACAGCAGAGACAAATCGAAGAGTCAATAAGGGCAGCAAAAAGTCGTGTTATACGAAAGAAACCGATTCTGTCTCAGCAAGTTGTGATAAAGATTCGGTGTGTGAATCTTCCCCAGAAACGTATCCGATAACAGAGGTATCCCCGACAAACACGTCCTCTGCAGACACACCATCAACTTTAACGATAAATCGGAATACATTGCCGTTGCCAACAGTTGCTAAGGTCTGTGATAGATACGGTTTATCGACGTGATCTGCTGCTGCTGTTGCTTCTGCGGTTTTGGCTGACGTAGACGTGGTTTCTCCCGAAGATTTAACTTTGGTTATTGATAAAAACAAGATCCACAGAGCAAAGAAGTTTTAGAAGTGCACATCTCAATTTTAACAGAGCCTGGATCAATTTATTTGGGACACACAACGCCAAGTCATGGCACTGCAAAGGGAATTTTTACTTCTATCACAACTTTATTAGATAGTCAAGGTTGTAATTTAGATGACGTGATTTGCGTTGGATGTGATGAAACTGCAACTAACACCGGTTGGAAGGAGTATTTGGAGAGACCGTTACAATGTTGTGTTTGTATGCTTCATGCCAATGAGTTACCCCTTCGTCATTTATTCTTGACCTTAGATGCTTGCACTTTGGGTCCTAGAGAATATTCCAGACCTATTGGAAAACAATTAGCTGGTTGCGAAAATAAAACCACGGTGTCTTTTTGTGTGGTGGCTGGTAATTTGCCTGACTTGCCGAAAAATGTTGTCAATGAACTAAGTATGGATCAAAAATATCTTTATGAGATATGCCAAGCTGTATCAACTGGTTCCTGTACTCCTGAGCTGGCATACCGTCAACCTGGAAAAATGGCGCACTCAAGATGGCTTACTTCTGCTAATCGTATACTCAGACTTTACGTAAGTACTCTTAATCCATCAGAAAATTTGCAATTACTTGTCAACTACGTGGTTAAAGTATACGCTCTGATTTGGTTCTTAATCAAGCAAAAGACGTCGTTTAAGGATGGAGCCAAACATATTTTTCTACTGATCATGTACTCTAGATTTTTACCTGAAAATCTGAGATTTGTTGTGGATTCTGTTATCGAAAGAAATGCTTTTTTTTGCGCACCCAGAAAACCTACTTGTCAGTATGTTGTTTGATGATAGAGACCACATTCAGGAGCTGGCATTGGGAAGAATGATAAAAGCTAGAGAAGCTGAAAGTACCACTAAACGCAGGATATTTAAACCACCAAAAATTTACTTCTCTGCTAGAGATTACACCAAAATTATTGTGTGGTACGAGTGTCAGGTTACAGCACCGCCGGTTCTTCAACATATTTCTAATGAAGACCTTCAAATCATGGCAAAAGATAAGAGCTTGGAAATTGTTGACTTTCCTTGTCACACACAATCTGTGGAAAGATGTGTTAAACTGGTAACAGAGGCCTCACAAAGTGTAACTGACGCTACTTCTAGAGATGGCTTTATTAGAACCAGGTTGCAATCTCGAGCAGAANCAAATAAGTTTAAATTCTAGGTTTTTGTCATTGATTATAAGCTCTATTTTGTTTTCTTGTGCTTTGTTTCATTAATTTCAATAATAAAATACCTTTGAAACTTGATTTTTGTATTATTTTAGGCATACCGTTTAGGTCTGTAATAACGTAAACTTTACAAAACTTCAAAGTGCAGTAGAGCCCTCAAGATGACACGTAATTGTAGTTGTTTTACCTTTTTCGTTATCTGTGTAAAATTACGCAAATTTTGATACTTCTTGCGATAGTGTAGCTCGAAAAATACTTTTTCTCATACATAGACGGGACACACTATTGTGCAAGCTTTGGCCATCCTCTGCGATAATCGGAAGAACTCACTTCCTCCTTTTACATGGCTGGCGGGGAGGGAACTAGTTGCCTAGCAACTAGCATAACTGACAGGTTTGGAAGGGGAGTAGTAGATAGTTTCACTCCTATGGCTGCTGAGGCTTCCCCTTCTCCATCTTGCCTGCTGTGAACACACTGCCTGATTGATAAACTCTCCACTTAATCGCAGCTGATAGAGTGAGCGTTGGACATTCAAGATTAGGCTTACACTTGGTGTCATATTATTTTAATTTTCAGAAGGTTTGAAAGTTTTCGTCGGCTTGCTTTCGGTGTCGGATTACAGTAAATTATAGATGGTATTTTGTGATGTTATGTTCTTTATGTAAATGAGTTGAGGTGAAATGTTTTTTAATGTATTATTTACAGTAATATCAGTACAGTAATTTTTTTTAATTTCCATATTTATTGTGTTTATTAGTTTAACTTTATTCACAGGTAATGTACAGCTCTCATTATACACAGCATGAAGTCTAATAAGGTCAGTAGTTGTATTTTATTAATGTACATCAGAACCTTCATGTACTGAAATCCTGGATGTATAGAAATTTTTTTGACAGTCCCCTGAAAAACAGTGGAAAGGGAACTTACTGTTTTTGTTATTAGGCATTACCAACATGCACTTTTTTCCCTGTTTTATTCAGTATACCCAAAGAAATGGTTTTTTTATATTAACACATAACATGCTTGTGATACATGACATATTCAGGAAATAACCAAACATGCCATACTTGGGGTGATTTTTTGATTTAGAAAATATGAAGAAACAGCAGACAGTTTATA
This sequence comes from Clitarchus hookeri, assembly GCA_002778355.1. Taxonomy (NCBI): domain Eukaryota; kingdom Metazoa; phylum Arthropoda; class Insecta; order Phasmatodea; family Phasmatidae; genus Clitarchus; species Clitarchus hookeri. The sequence goes on from NQII01000166.1 coordinate 775,603, forward strand.
ATAATGAGGTATATTAGTATTGTGTCACTGTAGAGGTACAGTAATTTTGTGGGCACAGGTGTTTATATTGATAATTTATTTTGCTGTTGTGACTTGAGTGGTGCTGGGCAGTCAGTTTGATTAGCGTGTGCAAAATTTGCAAATTAACAGCATTAACATCTGCACGTTGGCTTTCATAATAAAGAACTTGTCTTGTAGCAGCAAAGAGTTATTTTAAAAGTGAAAACCTGATCTTGTCCGTCCCATTACAATCTCCATTCAAATTGAACAGAAGTTATTGGTTCCTAATGGGTACACTACTATTATCTTAAGAGGCAAGTCCATCAACTGTGTGGTTCCAGTCAGAACTCGCATGACCATTTGTCTTGTAATGACGCAATATTCTTAATTTTCGGGACAAGTGTTTAAATTTCTTTCGTTTCTCTTAAGCTTTACCAAGCTTCATAATATTTTTATCAGGTTTCAAGTTTAAAGCCGTGGTGGCTCGTTTCCAGCGGTAGTTTGTTTATCGAGCAGACGTGTGCTATTGTAGGTTATCGGGCGGACGTTTGCTATTGACGTTTATCAGGAGTCCGGTTGTCGTTTCGTTTCAAACATCGTAGTTTTCAGTTTTTGTTAAGCGTCAGCATTAATTAGCTTTTTTCAGAATGCGTCAACAAGTTTTATACAAGAAGTTTATTTCTGTGGATGTTGATGGCGCAGTTTGTTTGTACAACGCAGCTTCGATAACGTGTTGAGAGCGTGCGCGGCCAGGCCCTTATCTCAGGAGAGGGGGGTGAGAGGCAAGACAAAAGATGCGTCTGTCTGTCGCCCTTTGAGCAGTTTCTTCGAGCAGTTGCTTCGGGTCAGTCGCCTTTGAGGGCAGGTAAAGCTTCACTTCAAGTCAGTCGGCGGCGAGGGCAGTCGCCCTACAGTTCCGTCAAACAATGGTCGTCTAGGTCGCGTCGGGCAGGACGATAACCCCCACATCGGCAACTAAACTTTATTTTATTTCTCCGCCGGTGTGGGAGGTTGACGCATTAATATTTCCTTCGGGACAGTTTTGAGACTTTAATAATCTGTAAACGACTGTGGCGCTGGTCTGTACTTTTATATTTATCTGTGAGAGGTTCGTACTCTGCATACTGGAACTTCGTATGTGAACTGTGTCGCTAAATATTAAATAAACATATATAACAACTAGTCTGGAACTTTGAACTTATTTTTTAAATAATCGGCGTCAATTTAACAGAGTATCGTGTTCTACCTCGAGGTAGACGTGGCAAACTGCCCGAACGTTACAGTCTCAAGCCAACTTATAGACTTTATGGTGGTCAAACAAACAAGGGCATAGCGCACATTCTTTCAGTGACAAGCTCATAAGACTTTATCATTTATGACTGAAAGTTGATTCATTAGATTGCACAACCTGCAGTTCTGCCTGTAAGCTTTTGTTGGTCCTGCGTTACTTTTTTTCAGTCTACTGAAAAGTGAAATCTTTCCCATAATTCCCTGGCGATGTCGATCCAGATGGGAAGCTGAGATTCTTATGTAGTGGATTTCCCTCTATCCTGATTCATTACTGTTTCTACCACTCATGCATAACCTTTATTATGTGTTGAATATGGATCACAACCAGCCTCAAGTATACAAGGAGACATTATCATTCTGTGCTGTTCAAATTTAAAATCACTCTTTTCAAAGCACATCGTAATTTTTAAGGGAGTGTATATTTGCATAAACTTCAAGTTTCCAACCTGCATTATTTTATTTGTGTTTTAGTTGTATGTTTCTTTGTTACCAAGAGCTCTGTTACAGTACAAGTGGCACTATTGTCAATTTTCAGGTTTCTGCATTTGTTAGATTCAGTAATTCTGTTCTGTGTTAAACATACTGGACTTTCACATTCCTACTCACATTAGTGATTATTTCTTGACAACTATAGTCCTGTATACAGTAAAACCCTTTTTAAATATTTTTGCAGTTATGGGTTTTTATAACACAGGCTCGTTCAAGGGTGTAAATGTTAAGGCAGGCCATTGGTTTGAGATTTGCCATCCTTTTTGCTTGGTTAGCAAAATTCATTTTTACTATTCTGATCACGTTTGTTGAATTTTGCAATACTGCAGCTTGTGACACTTCAGTTTCAAAGCACACACACTTTTGAATTTATAATTTTTTATTGCTAATGAATATTGAAAATGATAGTGAATATGTGGTATTCCAGTTTCAATTATACCTTACCCAGTATTTATGTGGAAATTTACAAATACAGTCAAACTCATTTAAGAAGTTCCAGCTTAAGAAGCTGTGTTATTTAAGTCCCGAAACATAACCTATACACATAATGCATATTTATCCCGCTTAAAATTTTCCAGTTTATAAAAATTTCCTGCTTAAAAAGCATGTAATTTGTTTAAAACTTTACTAGTTTAAGATGATAAATTTTAAATACCATGAATTATGGTTTTTTTTTTGTGTATTAAACTACGAGAGAGAACATATCAACGTAAACAAAAAGAGTGTAGGCAGCCATTTTGAACACCTACTAAACTCCATAGAACAATACAACTGGTGAAAGACGCACAACCGCTTTTATGACTGCGGTTGCAGCAGTGTTGTCAACAAAACTGTGTGTTCACTCGTTAACACATGTTCTATGCTCTATTATGATTTGCATGTATGATCATGAGCACAGGTGCTCTTTTACTATCATTTCTCTGGTGCTGTAAGTGATGTTACAACCACATATAAATCTATGGTCAAACTTACCAAAATTGTATTTTACAGTTTTTTTGCGTAATCAATATGGTTAAAGAGGTTATTTTTAAGTGTTAGTGTACAGTACTGTATTTTACTTGGACAAGATGGAAGATAAAAAGTCAATTATTAAACGTAAAGCATTGATATCTGAAAAACTGTACATCAACTATGTAAGCAGTAATCCCAACCTGGCTTGTGTGACAATTACTAAACAATTGTGGCCAAACGAAAACAGTTTCTTCAGCATTGTGTAGCAGCACAATCTCACTGAAAGAAGTTAAAAACTTAAAAATATTCCAAACTTGAAGAAATACTTTTGGAGTGCTTTCAGCAGAAGCGAGCCTTAAACATTCCTATCCATTGTACAGTAATACAACAAAAAGCATAAAAAATTGCTTTGCGATTGAACATACAATTCACAGCATCAAATTGGTGGCTTTGACATATTTAGAAAGCATGTGGGAATTTTATACAAAACTGTTTCTGGAGAGTCTGCAAGTGTAAGTGAAGAAACAGTGAGCGCATGGAAAAACATAACCTTAACTCCACTGTTTGCTGAGTATAAGGCACAAGATGTCTTTAATGCAGACGAACGTGGTCTCTTTTTTAATGTGTTACCAGACTCAACATTTGCCTTCAAGGGAAATAAATGTCATGGTAACAAAAATAAAAAAGAATGAGTGTTCTTTTGTACAAATGTGGGTGGTTCTGAAAAGTTGTTTCTACTTGTGATAGGCAAGTCAGAAAAACCTTGTTACTTACTTCAAGAATGTGAAGTCACTGCCTTGTGTGTACAAAAGCAACAAGTCTTCTTGGATGACATGCAAAATATTTTCTGAGTTTTTGATTTCTTTGGACAGAAAAATGGCAGTCAAAAATATAAAAATTCTTCTTTTCGTGGGCCGATGTGCAGCACACCCTAAAAACTTAGACACACTGAAAAATGTGCATGTTGAGTTCCTGCCAGCCAACTCAACATCATTGTTGCAACAACTCAACCAGGGCATCATCCAAACTGTGAAGCACACATATCGAAAGCGCCAGGTTTCCAGATTGTTGCAAGGGATGACAACCAAAACAGTTTACTCAGTTTCCTTATCGGATGCCATACACATGTTGGCCACATCATGGGATTCATTGAGCCAAGAAACAATTGTGAACTGTTTGAGAAGACAGGTTTCAGCACCGTGCCAGAATAACTGCCTGTAGTTTCATTCGACACAATGGAAGAAACTGACAGCATCTGGGCTGAAGTGAAGGAAAGATTGGGTGTCACTTCAACATTTAATGATTATGTGAAAGAAGATGATTACTTGCCCCCTTGTGAAGTGCAGGAAATTGAGAATTTGTGTAAATCTAGTGAAAATGCATCCATGGAGGAACTTGGACAACCCTGTGATGCAAATTAAAATGGCAGTGAACACGATGAAGATGGTGATGCTCCGAAGCCAGTGACATGTTCAGAGCCATGCAGCACTTGAAAGCCTATTCTCGCTATCTAAGAAGTGTACCTGATGTCCAAGAAAATATAATGAAGAACCTCTGGGAACTGGAATCTTATACAGCCAGTTTATATGGGAAAAAAAAATCAAAGCAAATAATGTTTGTCATGTAGGCCAACATATTTACTGTATGTGAACAATATCACATTTATTGTAAGGTGAGAAACTATGGTACATATATGTATAATAAATATATAATAGACACTGTATCTTGCACAGAAATTTCTTAATGAAATACACCAGTAATTTCAACACTAAAATTTATATTATTATGTGCTGATGATATCATTTACAGCAAAACATGGTTATAATAACACTTTAAAATGTTTTACTGCTTAAGAAGTTTTTAATGCATGGTCCCCCAGAAAAGTCTTAAGAGAGTTTGACTGTACCTCATTTTCCGATTCCAACAATTACAATACTATATCCATAAAAATGCATGTAGACTTATACAAATAGTATTGTTGTGTAGTTGGTAGTCATGCATTATGTTGCCCTCGATAGGTTATGACTACTGGGACACAAACCTTGTCGCAGTGTCTCGTCTATGTAGTGCACGACTTAGGCGTCTTGAAGTAGCAGCGTGTTGCATTCTGGCTCAAGATGAAGGTGTTCCTTACGAGATGGTAAGTATAATTCTAGTTGTTTACTTTACTTTCAGTCTTCTGCACATTTTTAATTTTTAAGTAAACACGTATGACGTTTTAAGATAGAGGAGGGTAATGATGTGATATAATAAATGTTGAAGTGGAAAATATGAAATTGGGCAAAAATTCAAACCATAAACAATTTTTGAAAAAAAGAAATTTTTAAGTAGTAAATAAAATTTGTAGTTCAAAATTTTGGAAGTTACCATTTGTCATTTAGTACAATGATGCTTGACGTACTTTGAAGTCCTACGCATATTATCTTCTCTCTGGCAGTGGGATGTAATGGCTCATTGAACTGTAAGATCAAATGAGGTTTGGGGTGTGAAATTGCAATTCTGGAGCATTATGCTACTCATAACAAGGTGAGGAGGAATGAGGTGAGAATGGACAATTCTGTTGTTCCCCATGTCATGAATTTACTGACTGATAGTGTTGACTGGACAGACTTGAAGGAGAAAAAACTTAAGTATACCGTGCTATGTCAAGTTGTGGTAACACACTGCATTAACCATGTTGCTGTGCATATCTGCATGCTGGCGTTCAAAGTTGTTCTCACATGCCCAAACTTTGATTACCGGGTGAAGAAATTTTAACTAAAGGGTAGGGGTGTGCAAATATTTTAAAATTCAAATAGTTGTGAATAGTTTACAAATTATACACATTCAAACTTTGAATATCTCATGCAGAAATTTCAAGTAATTTACATTCCCATTTTAACTGGTTATTTTCTTGACTTTTTATGCCTACTCATTTTTAGTCTTTCATTTAGGAGACAGCGACACAATAGACCTGAACAATTGAACAATAACAACATGACGCTGTGTCACTCGCATAGTAGCTGTGGTGAAACTTGAATTGACAGCGCCAGTAGTATATCGCTGTACCAGCTAAATTAGTCACAAGCCTGTTGCAAGCGTTTACAACGAAACCTTTCCATTTACAGAATTTCATACAGTTTATGACAAACAAATTCTGTTACTGACTCAGCAAGAAATTGCAAACACATACAAACAGTTTGCAGTACGTTAGCAAATAGCACTGCAACCGCAGCATCAGACCTCTGTGTTTGCCAAATCTACTACCAATTCAACCGCAAAAATACGCCTATTTAAACTCGTGGCTTCATGCACTTCACAAACAGTGATAAATACTAAAACTGGATGACTGCTGAAAATTAAACTGCAACATCAAGGAAATAGTTTCCTTTCCCAATAAAGCATTTATTTTTATTGCAAGGAGCTTTGAGATATTTTCTGGCGACCAAAAAGTATCTAGACTTTCCTACGGCGATAATGCATGCACATTATCATAATTTTTAAACACAATCTAATATTTTCTTATTTCACACACCACACATATATATATATATATGTGTGTGTGTGTGTGTGTGTGTATATATATATAACACTCATCGGAGCCCCTTGGGTCCCGGCCTTTAGCCTTTAGCCCGGTTACAAGCATTGTTGGTCAGCATTTTCAAACCCCCCAAACTCACAATAACCTTGTATTGTTTGTACTGTGCTCTCAGCAAACCTCGCCTGGTGCAATATAACAGCTGATCCCAATTGCCGCTTTAATTCATTAGAAATATTTTGTTTTGCCCCCAAACGTGAAGTCTCCCTTCCTGTAATATATTTCTCCTCTACGTATTTAATTCACAACAGTTAGGTACACCCTTTTTAAGATTATCAATTTGCCTCAGTAATTGACTTTAACTTAAAGGAACTGAGTAACCTATAACTTAATTTCCACCCTCTAGTATTAAACTCTTTACTTACATCATCACAATCAGTAATAACTTTTGCATTTCTACGCTCAGTATACTCTGTCTCATATAAGTTGGCCAGATTCTGACAGGTCTGCGAAAGTAGCACCACTGTTTACATCTGACTACGTATCCTTCTGCCATCAGCTGATCGGCCACATGGCAACGATGTTGTTTATTTTCATGCTGTCATCAGCCGATCCCCTTGTCAATGTACTGTTCGTGGGACGTTTTAGGCAAACTTGCTGCTCAGAAATACATAGCTGCAATTGTAGTAATAGTGATGTGTACATAAATCATTTATCAGTAAATTGTTATTTTAAAGGGCAAAAATGTAAATAATTAATTTAACATTTAGTAACTACAAAACAATGTATTAAAATTATTAATTAGTAAAGTTATGTTATATGTCAAAAATATAAATCACTAATTATAAATTTATCAACTACCAAAAAACATGTGCATGCAGGCTAAAGCACTTTAAAGCATCAAGGTCTTAAACTTCACTCTTACAGCATGTTTTCAATATTGCCCATTCTCTTTTATTTATTTTTTTATATCACACGTTGGACGTTATAGCTAATATATTCGAGTTGGATATATGTGCCGTGGAATAACATTAGAATTGCTTAATGACTATTCATGCGTGTCCCACTGTCTTCGGAAACAAGGAAATGGGTTTTCGGAGAACAATATGGCGTATCATTTACGTAGGCGAACGATTACCTGCCGATTAGAAATTACTAGTACTCAAAATCGCTTTACACAATATATATGTTACTTTAAAAATTATGCAGAGCTCGCAAAAAAATAAAACTATTGGTATCTGTTTGTAAATTTTTTATATATGCATACGAGCACTATTCTCTTCTGGCTGGTAATGCTTCGAAAAAGATCCTATAGATGGCGCACATGTCAGAGCGAGGACTGAGCCACTTGCTTTGCTCAATAGATGGCGTATTTTTAAAGTTGACTATTCTTCTATTACTGGCTTGGAACAACACGAATTTTAAATACATTTTGTCAAATTATTTTAAAAAATAATTCAACAATATTATGCAATATTTCTGTATGCTTTTGGAATTAATATCAAGCCTGTAAGGAAAGCTGGGTTGGAGAGAGAGAGATAGACGTGAAAAAGGTTTTGAAATTGCGTTTCATTTGGATATGGATCGTTTTAATATGCCTTTCATTTTGAACACCTATACATTTCTACTTTAGCGCAAAGTTTAGTTTCTAACACTAAAAACTGCTGTTTTATAACCATGTAAAATAAAATGTATTAATTAATCTAGGAACTTTTTCTCATCACGTATTTTCTGCTTGTCTAATGTGCGTTGGCAGTGCACTCAGAATAGCCAACGTAATATTAACTTTGGTTCGTTCGTGCATCAGCTGATACAGGATTTTGTAAATGGCACTTTGTTTCATATACATTAAGTTGCCACTCACTGTCTGTCAGAATCTGGCCAACTTATATGAGACAGAGAATATTAAACTCTTTACTTACATCATCACAATCAGTAATAAATTCCTTGTTTACTTCATTCCTGCTAGCAATTTCAATTTGGTTCTTTAAAATAATGTCTATATTTTTACTGCCCTCACTTGGGGCAGTTAATGTTGATACATTTTCTAAACTTTTCTTTTCCGATTCAACCCCCCAGCTTTCTGTCCTTGTTACTAATCCTGCAATATTTTTAGTTTGTCGCCTAATTTTGTGTCCTAATTTATGTTTAAGCTCCTGTATTCCTTTCTGTAAAGATAACAGAATATTGTAAATTTCTGACGATTTACACTGAGTTTCATTTTTGACACTTTGACGCTACTCCCCACCTGTGTTATCAGAGTGGTTCATAGGATCTGAGTTAATTTTACCAGGCACAGACTATAGGGTGAATAAGAATAACGTCATCACTTCTTGGTTTTACAGGTTTATTTAACCGGGAATTCACACACACATTCCGGCACTTTTGCGGGAATCAACTCATACATTACTGACCCTGCGAGTTCTGGGCCTGAAGGGCTGATTACATTGTTCTGGCTACGTTTCTGATGGCTTGGGGAACACTAGGTGACAGGACACGTCCTTGAGTGACGATGTTGGTACTTATCTGTCTTTATTGTTTGTTTGTTGTTCTGGCAGTAGTTGAGGTCTGGTGAGTTTGGTGGCCCTTTTACAGGACCTCGGACTGGCTGTCGTTGGCATGCTGCACTCAGCTGGCTTCCTCCCTCGGCATTCGCTGACTGACCCCCACGTCCCGGCGAGAGACCCTTGGTGGGTCCCCACCCCAGCATCTGCCTTCTCGGCGCGGGGTGGCACTGGACTACTCCCACTCGACGTGGCGCTCCTCGTTGAAGCTCACCACTCGACTCCCGTTCTCGGCGTAGGGTTGTAACTGACGGCTGACGTCCACGATCCGGTTCCCGATGCCTGATGCCATGCGCTTCCGAGCGCTTCGCCACCTGTCGCTCGTCGCTTTCCGGCGACGGGGTATCACTGACTGACTGTCTCTGCGAACTGACATTCATCCGGCGTGGAGGTATCACTGACCGACTGCCCCGATATGACTGACCTCTTAACACTGTCTCTGGTTGACTCTGCCGGGGCCCGAACTCCGGCCTCGGCGTGCGATATCACTCACCCGACTGACGCACAGGTTCGACTGACTATTCTGACGTGAGGCTTCGGTGGGCCCCCACCCTACGCCTTCCGGCACGGGATAGCGCTGACTGAATTGAACTGCTAACTTCATCGTGGCGACGTGGGGACCGGCGAGTCCGCACCTGGCGCCCGACGCCTTCCGGCGCGGAGTATCACAGCTAGGACTGAGCCGATACCGGTACCGATATATTGAAACCGCCCGATATCGTAATTATAGGAATTGTGCGCAATTCATTTTTAAATCGCCGATATTATAACCAATATTTTGTCCTAAGAATCTGAGATGATGCTGTTTTCAACTTGCCATAGTTGGAGTGCTTTGCACACTATTTGGTTTTATTAGAATAATCAGTATTTTTAAATTGGATTTTACTAAAGTACCCAACTGGCTGTGTTTATTTTCAAAGCAAAATTAGGCATGATTGTTTACGAAACATGTATGCAACAAAACAATAATAGCCACCATTTGCGTTTACTGAATTTTATCTATGGAGGCAAACTTGCAGCATAAACAAAACTTAACATTTAATCAGCCTAACACATATATAATATTAACAATAATTAATATTTACGATTACCTCCAAAACTATTTTGTCTTAATTGTTTTATGACAAACCGCGAACACGGCGACACATTAAAAAAAAAACTTTTGTAATGTTGGTTATATGCTGCACATTACTGCCGTCTAGCGGTGCCATTCCTACAGTTGGCCTATTTTTTGTTTGTTTTGCTAGTTTGTTTGCTGTTGCTGCAGTAACATGACAGTGTTACGTTAGGGTTCGAACGTAGTGAAATTATTTACGAGTGCCAGCAATAAACAAATGATATGGCTGGAAGAAAAAGTGATTTGTGGAATTTCTTTGTACCGTAAGCAACACGCAAGAATGCAAATCTGTTTACAATATTTGCAAATGTTTGGTTTCGAGAGGCGGTACATCATCAAGGTCCTATAGTACCACAAACTTAAAACGACACATTGAATGTACGCACCATATGATGTGTTATGTTTTTTTTAAGAGTTTCATTGCTTAATGACATGCTTTTGGAGGTTATTATTTTTGTCTTATAGATATGCTTAAGCTTAATATGTAATTCCTAGATTTATATTTATCGTAAAATTTAGGCCTATCACTGAAACAGTAAAAATGAACACAATTAAAATTTTATTTAGGTAAATGTTTAATAATTAAGTTTTAATTTTTTGAAACTTGCAATAAAGTAATTTTTCCTTGTCAAGGCAGTATCGGTATTGGTATCTGCAATATCTGTAAGTTTGTATCGGCAATATCAGAAAAGGCTCAAAAACCATATCGGCTCACCTCTAATCACAGCTTCCAACTGCCCCGATATGACTGACCGACTGACCCAGCCGGTGTCCGACCCCCCGGCATCTCGACAGACGACTCCCTCGACTGATGTGATGTGTAACTGACTCTCCCGGCACGGAGATATCACTGACTCCACTGCCCCGATATGACTGACCCCTTAACACTGTCTCTGGTTGACTCTGCCAGGGTCCTACCCCCCGGCCTCTCGGCTGACTTACTGACTGACTTCCTCTCTTGGCGCGCGGTGTAACTGACTCTGTGTGACGACCCAATATGACTGACCCCCTCCTTGTCTCACAAGACGGCTTTTAAACTATTTCCATCCCCCCTTAGAACCTTACACGTATCTTCCCTTGTTAGGGGAAGGGGAGGTGCCGAACAATGGCTACTTCCTCCATGTGCCACGACTCTTGTTGATCGAGGGGGAAGGGGTGACCTGCAGTGCCACCGACAAACCCTGTCAGCTCTTTCTGCTGCACATGTTAATGTTCTCCTGCATTTTGCTAGGAGAGGAGGGGGGCGGCTCGTGGCCCAAACTTCCAAGCTTGTCAGCCCTTTCTCGGTGCGTATCACCCTTCAGCTCATGTTTCAATTCTTTCTTGGGCGGAAATCGCCAGTCTATCTCGTCCTTTCTTTGGCGTGTACAAGTTTCAAGTGGTTGTGCTCAGGGTGGTGTGTGGGGCCCACGCTGCAACCTTGACACGTGTAAACTACTTCCCGTGCTCCGGCCTGCCTTCGTCGTAGGCGTTAATGGCTGCCACGTGCCCTGAGGCAGGTTGCTACTGGGAGGCCCTTGCGGGAGAGGGTGGGTTGGGGTATGGCATGCGTTGTGACAGCTGAGTTGCTACGTTGAATATGGCACGCATCAACTTTCATTTACCATATTATTTAAAAATTGTGCCATTATTGCACAGTTACTTTAAAGATCTTAGTCAATATTATCAACATAACCTTTACACCAAAATAAACAAAATAACTCATGACAAATTTACTTAGACTGGTGGCTCCATTGATGAATTTCCCGACGTGATATGTTGAATTCTTACCATTTTACACTGCTGCTGCTGGTGAATCTGGTACCTGGAACTTTGTTGTTAACTGGAACACTGGAACTGCTGCGTCACTCGTATACTTATTCGGAACTGCCGGTAACGTGTTGATGTGCTGCTGTGATGTTTGTAATCACCGAGTCATCCAGTGTGTTTAATCGCCCCATGTTGGGCACCATGTTTGTAATGTTGCAGTCAACTGGAATGGCGACTGGAAATTACAGCTCGGTTTGCTCAATCTGTAGGGGGGGGGGAAAAAAAAGTGCCAAATAAATATAAAATATATTCAAGTGTCTGATTTGTTATTTTTTACTTTTATTTATTATTCAAATGAAACAGTTCACAAACAATCTTCAAGTATGCAGAGTCACGAACAGTTAGTTTCACCAGACAAACAAACAAAGAGCAGTGCCGCAGTAGTTTATTTCTTATTCACGTCATTCAAAGCTTGCATCGCAAGAGGAATTTACGAAGGCAGGAGGGACGTCAGTTCCCTCCTGGCAACCTAGCGACCTCCCACACTGGCGGAGAAATTATTGAGCAGTGTAAAGTTTGCTGGTGTGGGAGTTATTTGCCACGCTCAATGCGTCTTCTTCTAGAGCTGGTCCTGCACCGTTCTGCTAGTGGGTGGTAGGCACACAGGGTATTAGTCGCCCTGTGCCTACCCCCACTCCTCGCCCCAGGGCACCAAAAGTGACCAAATAAGGGCATGGCATGGGCCGGAATCCCTTTCCCACCGCCAGGTTGAACTGCTTCGTAGTGGAAATATAATCAAACTTCCAGAACAAAAACTGTCTACTGCAGTTGGAAAACTTCTATCCACTAACGCTGACGCGAACAAAAACTAAGATTTCCAAAATAGCAAATGTATGACCGATAAACATAACTACCACGGCTTTAACTTCGAATCCTGATAAAATATTACAAACCCTCGCAAAACGAAAGAAAATGAACCATGTATCCCGATAATTATTATGACTGCGTCATTATGTCAGGTGCCATGGCAGGCATGCCAAGCCAACATTGAGGCAAAGCCTGGCCGCTTTAAGGAAGTGCAGTGGCGTCGGACACCCTCCTACCACTGACCTGCTCTGCCAGCAGCAGCAACTACCCCAGGAGTCCCAGAACAGTGGCTGCTCCAGATCAGTGGCAGGGTCATAACAGCGGTAGTATTAAAAGTAGCCGCCAATCCCGAGTCACAGTGCTAGCCGTCGCCATAAAGACTCTGTGTGAGGAGCCAGGCCAACCTCCTCACCCACTGAGAGCTAACATTGCCAGCAGTGCTCAGTGGGATGATGTGTACTTAACAGTCCTGCCTGAGTTCTTTATAGTGTATCCCCTTAGCTTAGAATAGGTAGTGAATGCTAGATGTGTTTTTACCTCGTGTAAAACCCAAAAGTAGAGCACCTTCCCCACTGCTCTTCACCAATAAGACAGTGTGAGAGCAGTGGGAGAAGAAGACAGTCATTGAGCTAGGCAAGGTTAAGCTACAGTTCATAAGTGATACTATCACCATTGGCAAAGGTTTTAGTCAAGTATTTGACCATTTTTACTTGATTTTCTTATAGCAGCTTGTTTCACTTTGGTAACAGTTTCTATTATGTCTTTTCAAAGCACCATAATTGTGAATGTGTTACTCATTTTCTGTCTTAATTGCCACATAAACAAGCCATTTCTGATATAGCTTCACTGCTTGAGTATGTTTGCTGTTTTTTTGCCTACATGCCATGTAACCACATGGCGTTACTATGAAACATGTTTTTCTTTACCACATTCATAGCTGCTGCCTTGTATATATTTCTGATCCTTTGTTGATTTGTGTCGATCCTGTGTAAGCCAAAACTTTGACATGTGATGCATATTTTGACTATTTCTTTTTTGCTGACTACATATCATCACTTGTGCGCCTTGTGCCCCAGAAGAGACATGAACCCTGACCAGCTGCTTCCAAGGCCAACTGACTGCCTCTTCAGGAAACACAAGACACCAGGAGAGTTAAATCCAGCATTAAAGTGTCAGTCACGCAAGTCGCCTTTGCCCAGTAAATCGTGTTAGAATGAATACCAGCTGGCAGTGCAAATGAGTTGCCCCTAAGTGGGCAGTGGATACCACCCGTACATAAGGAAAACCACCCCAGCCTTTTGCCTTCCCCGAGAAAGCGCAGCTAGACAGTGCTGCCCACGAAGGGAGGGGCTACACTAGCCGAAGACGCCCAACAGCCGACGAGGTCCGAAGCAACCCATGACCAGGTGTATATAAGGCCACTCATCCCCATAAACAGCAGTTAATTCCCAGCAGCTCGCTTCAGCACAAGTTGTGTTGAAGCTCTCTGCCTACCGTCCACCTCACAAGGAACCTCCAAGTGATCACCAGTGACCAACTCCAGATGTCTCCAAGCACCAGTGCATACCCAAAGGGTCGATATTCCCCCCTCCCCCCTTTCGACATTGCCGTCAACACCAGTTACTTTACAGTTATCCCCAGTCCCTTCAGGATTAACCACACTTCAGTTAGGGTTCATTTGTTTTCACAGGTACCTAACTGTTGTTCTTGCTATCCCGACAGGCCCCTTCACCTTCACTTCCGCAGGTTACCTCCTAGTAAATTCGTAAGACGCAGGAGATAGTATGGGTCACCGTGTTCTATTCTGGACGGAATAAACATGTATTTCAGTTTAACCAATGAGTATCTTTTCTAGAATGAACTGTGCTTAGCATCCATTTTGGTGTCATCCGGCAAGGGAGCAGCAGGGAACCGTAGCTTTTATACAGATTTTCCGACACTAGTGTAGGACTGCAGGCTGTCTCCTAAAAAAGTACAGTACATACGTCGCCAAAACAGCACACATTAATAGGCCACCTATACTTTGGACAGGGTATGCAAAGGTATCTGGTGCACATATACAGTAGAGCCCTCTATTAGCAAGACTACACGACAGAGTAATTAGAGACCACCTGAGTCAGTTAATGCACTCTATCCACCACGTATAGACCTGCCAGAAAGCCTGCCAGGCCTGACAAAGACAAAGAGTGACCTACCCCTTCTGGGTACACCACACATATGGTTCTGTTGTCTGCCACCTCATTGCAAGTGTGAACAGTAGAACCTTCCTGTAGATGCCATTCACCCGCAGAAGGGGTAGTAAGTGGAGAAACAAAAGGACAGCTGCTGTCCTTGCGGAGAGCCAGTCTCTGAGTAACCCAACCTCAACAGCTTTCAACTGCTTAACTCCCCAGGAATGAGCTCAAGCCGCCCGTCAATTGCTGAGGCCTCACCCCCCAGAGCTGCTCATCCTGTCGTTGTCTACCTCCACCTGGACCTGCCCCTGGTATTGGGGATCGACCCAGTTTCAGTCGCCAGCACCTAACTTCCAGTTGCTGGACGCCGGCTGCCCACCTGTGTCTGCCCATGTATCCAGGACCAGCTTGTTTATCAGTGGTCTGGGGGCGGAGGGTTTGCAGAAAGTTACGTAGGTTAGGGAGGAGCATACGTGTTATTGTCCTCGCGCAGCTATCCTCACTACCTTCTGGAATGATTCGCTTATACATCTGTACTTTCCTACAGGTTGAATATTTAAGCTTCGTCATCTGCCATTTGACAGCGGCTGTGGAATTCTGTCGTGAGGCAGGCTAGGACCTCTTCTCCAGAAATTGGTTTGCCAGCCTGTTGCATAACTGCGACCACTCTGCTATAAATTCCTTATAACAGGTCCACCACTCGGGCCTTTCTGTTCATTTGTTTTCTGGTTCTGGTTTCCCGTTGTTTGGGTAGAACCCTGTTCACTTGGAGTTCCCGTTCAAATTCTTGGATGAAGGCTACTGGGTTCCCTTGCAGCCTTCCTACAAATTCGGGTAACTGAAGTCCGTCAGTGTTTCGTGACGATACGACACTGTGGGCACCTGGATTCCCGGGGCAGTTTATTCCCTCATCTGGCCAACCAATGCAACCATGGTGAAATACCTGTGTGCATGTTATACACTGAAATGTGTTTATCCCGCGGCCTTGGCAGGTAACCCAGTCACAGCGGGCAGCATGTTAAAGGCAGCATTGTTCGCACCGAAATTCTAAACTGTTCGTGTAATGGGGTTCATCATTCCACCCCAGATATAGGTAATGGAAACGACCTTGCCAGTGCGCGCATTGTATGAGGTACTGTCCCTCCCTATTGCACGAGGCAATGTGACACCTTTCATCTTGGGGACCCTCATGTTCCGTAGCTGTCATGGAAGTTTCGCCGCGTCGGCTATGGTATCTCCTCAAAGTCAGGTATACTTTGCTGGGTTCTCTCGCTGCCTTCTACTCTCGATCTCCGTGCCTTGCTGACCTGGTTCTGTCAAATTAACACTCTTAATTAAACGGTGGCCCCACGTTTGGCATCACAAAAAACACTTCATATGTGACTGACAGTAGGGCCGAGATGCACGTCTACGTCAGCAAGGTTTCTAGTGCATCAGGTCAGGGGACACAGGCTCGAGTCAGACTAATGAGGCGGAGTCTGGAGGATCTGGCGCTTGGCCTCGATTACCCCCTGCGACAGGATAGGACGAGTAGGCCGTCGGCAGGGCATGTAATTGAGTGGTACGAGGTGAAGCCTCCGGGTGGCTGGGGTAAGTGTGGCCACTGGCTTACCTTTCTCAAGCTTCAGCCGTGGCTGGTGTGATCTTGTTGCCTGCGTTGCTGAGGTCGTTCTGCATACCGGGGCTGTTGTATGCAGCAGTGTCCAGGTAACGTCCCTTGCTGATAACTAGTATTGGATACGTGGGCAGACACTGGTGGGCATCTGGCATCTGGAAGTGAGGTGCTGGCTACTGAAGCTGGGTCAATCCCCAATGCCAGGGGTAGGCCCAAGCGGAGGTAGGAGACAACTGGAGGAGCAGACACTGGGTGTTTCAATGAGGGTGCCAAAGAGGTTGGCGGGGAGAACTGTGAGGTGAGGCCTCTGCAGTTGAGGGGCGACTTCAGCTTGTTCCCAGGGGATTAAGCAGCTGAAGGCTGTTGCGGTTGGGCTGCTCCACTAACTAACCCTTCTGCAGGTGAATGGCATGCACAGGAAGGTTCTACTGTTCACACTCTCAATGAGACGGCAGGCAACGGATCACTAGTTAGGGTGTACCCAGAAAGGGTTAGGTCATTCTTCTTCAGGCCTGGCACTCCTTCCGGCTGGTCTATGCACTGTGGATGGAGTGAGTTAACTGACTGGTGGCATAATCATTTCGTCATGTAGTCGTGCTAATAGAGAGCTCTACTGTACGTGTGCACCAGGTATCGTGTACCCTGTCCACAATAAGAGTGGCATATTAATGTGTTTTGTTTTGGTGACGTACATGCTGTTCTTTTTAGGGGACAGCCCCCAGTCCTAAACTAGAGTCTGAAATCTGTATCATAGCTGCGGTTCTTTGCTGCTGCCTTGCTGGATGACACCACGATGGATGCTAAGCACAATTCACTCTAGAAAGGATACTTTGTGGTTAAACTGAAATACGTGTTGCATTCCATCTAGAATAGAACACGATGACCCGTTCTATTTCGTACGTCTTACCAATTCACTAGGTAACCTGCGAAAGGGAAGTTAAGGTGACAGGTGCAGGGGCCTGTCGAGATAGCAAGAGCAACATTTAGGTATGGAAACAACTGAACCCTAACTGAAGTGTGGTTAGTCCTAAAGGAACTGGGGATAACTGTAAAGTATAATTGGTGTAGACGGCAATGTCAAAGGGACGGAAACGTCGACTCTTCAGGGTTGCACTGGTGCTTGAAGGCATTGGGTGTTGGTCACAAGTGATCACTTGGATTTCCCTCTTGAGATGGACGGTAGACAGACAGCTTCAACACAACTTGTGCTGAAGCGAGCTGCTGAGAATTAACTACTATTTCTGGGGATGTGCTGCCTTATATACACCTGGTCAGGGGTTGCTTCAGGCCTCGTCTGCTGTCAAACATCTTTGGCGAGTGTAGCCCCTTCCTTAGTAGGCAGCCAGTTTCACAGTTTCTTCTGCCAAACGCACTTGTAATAATTTCTCTAAAGTTTATTTTGTACTTAGGAAGAACCTGCTATTTTGCTTTACATAATGCTATATTTCTTAAGGCCTGCATGCCACTCTTTTTCAGGAAAATAATTTTTCTGAGCAATTCTTGCAAGACCAACCAAAGTCTTTTGAATGATATGGCTTCAACCTAACCTCTTGTCTGCTTTGTAACCATTGAAGTATACCAACCTGCCTTTACCCATAGCTAATTTGATCTTGATGTATGTAGGAAATGTCAAGTGACCAGAGATATAGTCCATTCACGGTTACTTACAACTTTTCTGAAGCCTTGCCAATGTAAATTTTACTTTTGTGGGATTAGTACTCAGGTCTTTACCCAGTATGTACCACACCAATGTACCTGAGGGTAGAGCTATGGTCATGCCATGAGAGAGGGGGACAGAGGGAGACTGTGATGAAGAGAATGATGGAGGGGGGGGAGAGAGAGAGACAGACAGTGCACTTTGACAAGTCATTTCCTGAGAATCCAGCTGCCTTCATCAATGGTATCTACTGCGCCTATCCACACCTGCGGCTCCGGCTGACAGTTGGGGGTGGAGGCTTGACGTGCTACAGGTGACATCTTGTTCTTTTTGACCCTCCGTCATAATTGTCCCCCCACCATATGTTGCTGCACGCCACTGAGTCTGCATGAAGTGGTGTCAGTTGACGGTATCCATATGTGTCTGCACAGCTACCATAGGCACTCTACCAGCAGAGTATGCTTCTGCCCTCGACTACATGAACACACAGCCAGTTTGTGCAGAGGGGAATAGTACTCTCAGCCTCCCTTGATCTTGCTCACTCTCTCCTCCCTTACTGTATACACCCCTTGCTCACCACTGGCCAGTCTACTGGCCACACCATAGTGTACCTCCTAGTCAGTTGTTTAGTTACTAGTTCGCTTCTGTGATGCATGACAGTTACAATTTGCCATGTTTGGCAACACAAGTGCCTACTTACGCTTTGGCAATGGCGTTACCCTCGCCTCAGCAGTACCATGAATCTCGCGTCTGTTAGTTTGGCTACCTTAGGCACTGCCCTTCAGGCAACCGTTTTGGGTACATGCTGGAGTGTCTTTTGTGCATTTGAAATATAGTAAACAAGCACACAAACTCCAAGCTCAGCTCTTATCAGCCAAATTTGTTTCTGTATCTTTATCCTCCTAACCTGGTTTTTTGTCAACCATCCACAGTTCAACTTCGAGGAAAGGTATACGTGTATGCAAACCCATCTTCCCCTATGCCCTTGAGGCTTGGAGTTAGTACTGCACTCTGCTCCGCAGGTGACTACGTAGGTGTCGATCCCGCCTTGTCATTTTCCACCAAGGACATTGTGCCAAGGACCTCGATCTTCATTGCCAGCAAATTCACCAGACTGAGCGCCTCTTCTGCCTTTGAGTGGGAACCATGGTGGGAAGATTAAGGTGGAACAACCAGGGAATGTGTTCAGAAACCTTCTTGGGGACTACAGGGCGAACTAGATCCTGCCCCTCTGGAACACCCAAGAAGGGGTTGTGAGCCCATCAGGACACTGGCACTGGAGAGAGGTGGGCTCTCCAAAAGGCCCACCCAGGCCTACCCTATTGCACTTTCCCCTGTTACCATATATAACTGCTGCTTGGCCAATCATCATAGAACACCTGCTATCTTCCCCACCCACTTAACTGTCTATCCTTATACCACAATGTAGGGCTGAGAGCTGGAAGGCTGCCCAGAAGGCTCATCATGAAGCAGGTCGTCTGAAGAAGGGTTCTGGTAACACCTTTGTGTATACCAAACTGAAGGCTGAGGTTGCCCCAGAGAGGGATGCACAGATCGGTTCGGTGCCTGATAGGAGCCAACAAGTTGGACGCAGGTTTGCTCCCAGCTGCCTGCCAGGGTGTTTTGCTGTGCCACACACCATCTTGCTGCTGCCACCAACTCTGCCCGGCCGACACCTGTGGTGACACACCCACCAGTCCAGACCACCACCGTCAGGAAGAACCAGTTCACCATGCCCTGCCTGCACCCACTATTTTGGCACCTGCCAGGTCCACCATCAAACACGTCAGTAAGCCAGCTTCACTCCAAGGCCCTCCACCAGATTGTTTCAGTTCTGACCAAACAGGACTACCTGCCACGACCTGGCTGCCAATTAACTCCATCAATAGGGTACCAGCTCCATGGCCTTAGGAGAGAGGAAAGCTTCGAGGCAGATACAGCTACTGTAGCACCGAAGAGGAGACAACTAGTTTACATCCACTATACAATTGTGCTGTTTTTTTCTCAGTAAATAAAAAGTACCATGTAATCATTGTTATGGTGAACAACGTACAACTATAGAACACTTTGTTTTAATAACATATACCTTATACAGTATTATACCAGGCACAGAACTTCTTGGCCGCTCAATCTCAGCGTATCGGCAAGTGTTACCAAGCTCGGTTGCCACATATATCAAGTGTCCGTCGCATCATAGTACATGTTTCATGAAATCTGAATTGCAGTAATATAAATTACAATACTGTGCATAAAGAAACATTTTAATATAGTAGAAAGAGAAGTTGATAAACCATATAGGTGATATATTTGGGGATTTTTATCTATTAGAATATTTTTTCAGCAGATGAACACCTAAAATTTTAAGTTTATAATAAAATAGATTTGACACTTAAATTTACAGACTTACAACAGCTATTCACTGTAAATGTAATAATTGTCATTGTAGCATAGAAAAATAATTTAACTTTATTGATGTAGCTTATAATGGCAGCTTAAGCTCCTCCTCCCTGTCCATGCAGTTTATGTAATTCCTTTCCATTACAAACATCCTCTTGTCATTCAATTTCTTAAAACGAAAAAAAAAATCAAAGATTTTGCCATGGAACTTGTTGAAACCATCATGCGTCGCTGCTGTAATTTGTTTTATTGTTGGAATTTTCCTCCTTATCGTGAAAAATTCTAACACAGTTCTCTGAAGATATTCTTTGGTAGTCATCAAAAACCATAACTCATTTCCTGAAGTTTTTTTTTTGTGGCACAATTATTGTGTTTGATGTAAATGCAATGCTTGTCCATCGCACTGTATGTTCACCGACATCACTCGCCCTCTCTTTCAAGCTGCTAATTTTGTTAAAAATTTGTACTTTTGCAAAAAATTTTTGTTTAATAATTTAGTTAAAAAATTAGTGCACACTAACAATTATATATCAACATTGTTTGTGAACCACTTCTTTTTGCAATTACTGGTGATAGCACAAGGTTTTCTTAGCACCATAATTTCAGCAAAAACTTTACATGCAAGCAACTAAAAAACTATGAGAAACGTTCAAAGCCCAACATGGTACGAAGCTATAGAACAGAGCGGACACAAACACTGGGTGGAATGAGGCAGCTGTGTTACATATTATCCTGTATAGACTATGCATAGTCTTTTGACATATAGTCTAGAGAATTTAAATTCAGTTTTTAGACAAAAGTAACATTAATATAATGGTTGAAGTACTACATTGCATTAGACTGGTATTGAATAGAAAAAAACTTTCAAACATATTTATGGATTCCCTTAATTTGAGCAATTGTATTATATACACACACACTGAGGTGACAAAAGTCATGGGATAGCATTATGCAAATATACAGATGGCAGTAATATTGCGTACAAAATGTATAAATGGGCAATGCATTGGTTGGGCTTTAATTTGTAGTCAAGTGATGCAAAGGTTTCTGACGTGATTATGGCCGCATGACGGGAATTAACAGACTTTGAACGCGGAATGGTAGTTGGAGCTAGACGCATGGGACATTCCATTTCAGAAATGGTTAGGGAATTCAACATTCCGAGATCCACAGTGTCAAGAGTGTGCCGAGAATACCTATTTTCAGGCATAACCTCCCACCATGGACAACGCAGTGGCCGACCGCCTGCACTTAATGACCGAGACCAACGACGTGTGCGCAGAATGGTCAGTGTTAAGAGACAAGCAACACTGCTTGAAATAACCGCAGGAATCAATGTGGGACGTACGACGGACGTGTCCGTTAGGACAGTGCTGCGAACTTTGGCTGTACTGGGCTATGCCAGTAGAAGACCGACTCGAGTGCCTTTACTATGGTCCATACCGTATAAGAAGGCCACTTTCTGACAGTCAGTGAGTGGCAACTTAAAGTATACGAAACAAACAAAGTGCCATTTACAAAATCCTGTATCTGCCGATGCACTAACGAACAAAAGTTAAAATTATGTTGGCTATTCTGAGTGCACTGCTGATGCACATCAGAAAAGCAGAAAATACGCGGATAAGAAAGAGTTCTTAGATTTATTAATACATTTTATTTTACAATGTCACAAAACAATGGTTGTTAGTGTTAAAAACTAAACTTCGTGATAATGTAGTTATGTATAGGTGTTCAAAATGAAATGTACAATACGATACAACGTGGAAAAGTTTTCTGAAGTTGTGCTAACTTCAGAAAGCTTTTTCACGTTGTATCATTCATCTCCAACCTCGCTTTCAATACGTCCTTGATATTAATTCCAAAAGCATACAGAAATATTGCATAATATTGTTGAATTATTTTTTCTAATAATTTGACGAAGCGACACAAATTTGAAATATATTTCCAGCCCGTAATATAAGAATTGTCAACTTTAAAAAATACGCTATCTGTTGACCAAAAAAAGGGTTGCTCAAACTTCGCCGTGACGTGCTGGCGTGCTATCTCTCGGATATTCTGCGAGCTATTACCAGCCAGAAATGAACCGTTTTCCTGTGCGATATATAATGAATTTACAAACAGATGCCAATAGTTATATTTTTCCACGAGTTCTGCATAATTTTTAAAGTAACATATATTTCATCTACAACGATTTGGAGTACAAGTTATTTATATTCGGCCGGTAATCGTTCGTCTACGTAAATTATACGCCATATTGTTCTCTCGAAACCCATCTCCTTGTTTCCGTAGAAAGTGAGACGCGTGAATAGTTTTTAAGCAATTCTAACGTTATTCCACGTCACATATTTCCAACTCGAATATATTAGCTATAACGTCCAAAGTGTGATAATAGATACAACAGACCGCCTCGCAAATGTTAACCCAAATTCACTATCTCGGACAAATTAAAAAAGAGTTGGCAATATTTAATTATTTGCAACATTTGATATTTTTACTGTTATAACCTACTTATTAGACAGACGTCAGTCTTAAAATATCTTAAAATTTGTTTAGCATTACAGTACAATGAGAAGTGGATTAGCTGACGGCGTGTTGATAAAAAATACAGTCCCAACTTGACGGACCAGCTGTTGGTGGAAGGATACGTAGTCAGATGTAAACAGTGGCACTACTTTGGCCAAGCTGTTAAAAAGTGGCCTTCTTATATGGTACAGAATTTAACTGCACGACATTGCCTGCAGCGCCTTTCCTGGGCTCGTGACCATATCTGTTGGACCCTAGACTACTGGAAAACCGTGGCTTGGTCAGATGAGTCCCGATTTCAGTTGGTAAGAACTGATGGTAGGGTTTGAGTGTGGCGCAGACCCCATGAATCCATGAACCCAAGTTGTCAACAAGGAACTGTGCAAGCTGGTGTGGGCTGTTTTTACATGGAATGGACTGGGTCCTCTGGTTCAACTGAACCGATCATTGACTGGAAAGGGTTATGTTCAGCTACTAGGAGACCACTTGCAGCCATTCATGGACTTCATGTACCCAAACAACGATGGAATTTTTATGTATGACAATGTGCCATGTCACCGGGCCACAACTGTTTGTGAATGGTTTGAAGAACATGGACAATTCCAGAGAATGATTTGGCCACCAAGATCGGCCGACATGAATCCCATTGAACATTTATGGGACATAATCGAAGTCAGTTCGTGCACAAACTCCTGCACCGGCAACACTTTCGCAATTACGGACGTCTATAGAAGCAGCATGGCTCAGTATTTCTGCCGGGGACTTCCAACAACTTGTTGAGTCGATGCCACGTCGAGTTGCTGCACTTCGCCGGGCAAAAGGAGGTCCGACACAATATTAGGAGGTATCCCATGACTCTTGTCGCCTCAGTGTATTTAATATAGCACCTTTGGTGTTATATGAAACTGACGCATTCTGCGTCCCTATATTTTTATTCGTCAGAAGACACGCTCTGGAAAAACTCACAGGCGGACGACCGCAATAAATACTAAGGGTTTTGCGGACGTGCCGGAAGAATGACGCCAGGAAGGCGCAACCGCGCCTCGCAGCTACAAGGCATGCTACCAAAGGTTCCTGCTCGTGCAAATGTTCCTGCACGTGCAGACGATATCCGGAGACAGCGGAAGACGCACGTGCGCAGGCACAGCTGTGATTTGCAGCTGCCCAAGGGACGCCG
Source organism: Clitarchus hookeri (assembly GCA_002778355.1). NCBI lineage: Eukaryota > Metazoa > Arthropoda > Insecta > Phasmatodea > Phasmatidae > Clitarchus > Clitarchus hookeri. Next base: position 799,690 of record NQII01000166.1, read on the forward strand.
AGATCTCACCATCAGCTGCGTCCGTCCCAGGCTGGCTACCGCAATAAACCATGAGAGCTTTTGGCGAGCGGGCGGGAATAATAGCCACACAATATCCGGGGACAGCGGAAGGAACACGTACGCTGAACCAAGAGGCCACCCAAGTGTTCCCGCACGTGCAGAATGGAACAATAAACTTCCAGGCCAGAATCAAGGGGCGACGCCGGGCCGACTGCGAACCACAGGAGCAGCGGCCACGTGTTTTACGACTCAGGGGGACGCTGCAAGCACCCCGGCCACGTGCAGAGATGATGCAAGTTTAATATGGCGATCGAGCCTACAAAACCACGTGGAAAAGGGAGGAAGGGATCAGTCAGTCGGAGGACCTGAAGCGAGGCGTCCGGATTGGAGCCGGACGAAACGAGTTCGATGGTCGATCAGTCAGTCAGACTTCGTCGAGCGAGAAGTGCGGATCGAAGTCAGGAGAAACGAGTTCGCGAGAATGCATCAAGACGTCAACGTCAGTCGGAGGACGTGAAGCGAGAGAGCAGAGCGGAGCAGGCGGGAAGAGTCAGAGAAAAACGGCAGTCGGCCGACGGGAATTGTGGAGCGCGGAGTGGATCCGAGACGAGACGCCAACGGCAGTCGGCCGTCGTCAACCGAGTAGTGCTGAGTGTCGCCGAAAGGAGGACTTCGAGTCCAGGCGTCGAGATGCCCACCAAGTGCCGGAGCGGTCCCAGGTCGCCAACCGAGAGAAGACCAGCGCCTCAAGCCTGATAAGTAGAGTCATACAGGAAGTGTGAAGAATCTTGCCCCCCCCCCCTCACGACGCAAATCGCCGCGTCAAGCAATACATGTAAAAGTGACCCTGTTAAGCATTAATAAAACTGACTTATGGTAACCCACAAGGAAGGTGAATTTATTGGTAGATTGGACCTAGGGACAACAGCGTCGACATATTCCTCCGCCCTAACACTGAGGGCTAACATCAAGTGCTGGCGCCTCACGCCGAGAACAGACTCAATACCTACTATACGCCATAGCAATAGGGGGGTATCAAAACATTAATATTCTCATTCAATTTGTGTTTTTAATTCTTTATAGAACTCTTTATATAAAAAAATACAAAATGGAATATCTACTTAGTAAGTTGAATAATTACTACAGACTTAACTTTTACTGCTACAAGCTTTTAAATTATTAATACTAACTATAAAAAAAAGTAAAAAAGTTAATTGTATTGTAGTTAATAGATATCATAAAATTTAATTACCAGATAGGTTTGAAAAGTTTTTTAATCAGAGTGATATTAAATTAATGAATGATAAATATATTTATTTAATATATAAATGCTTGAAAGGATGAAAAATTGGCATTTAATACATTATATTGAATTTTCTAAAATATTAATATATTATGTAAATATCTATGGTTTTTCTATTTAAGTTGATTGATAAAAAGATAGTTTTTTTTTTTTTAAGATTCAGATTTTATCACTTGCATTCAAAGCAAGGCAAGCACATTTAGATATACCTGCGAAATATGGTTCCCTGTCAAGGGAAGGATGAAGAATATACTCTATTCTAAAAAATAGTAGTGAGTTTGTGCAAAATGTCATGCACACTGCTTACTAATGTAAAACACTAATGGTTAAAGCTACAGACATAGGATATTCACCTACTTATTAAGCAAAATGAGCCTACTGCAAAAGCAACCTAATTTTAATTAAATATTTCACACTTTTTTGGGTGCATCTGTGAAACTTGTTGCTTGATTCGCTGCGGCCATTGTAACACTGCAAACTAGGCATCAGCGCACAGCTGTGATAGGTTTCTGGCACCAGCTAGTGGGAGGAGCAAGTCAGATTGCCAGACCTTGAGATACCAAAAAGTTATGTGCCTGGTATAATTCAAATTATGCTATTAATGCAAATTGTCTTTAATGTGAACATCTAAATGCAATGGACCACAAAACAGATATTAATGCTTAAACGTAAGTAAGTAAAATAACTATTAAATTTGAAAAATACAATTATGTCTGCAAACATTGGAGAAAAAACGTAGAATGAACGACGTAACATTTGCTTGAGAATTCAAGTACTCGTGCAAGACGTCAGTATTGAGTACTGATGAATCTCTTGTCTACTAGATCACTCGGATGTTGTAAGTATTCAATTACAAGTATTAGAATACATTTGCCACCACTCAAGATATCTCGAGAACTCCTGTGAATCAAATTACTTGAATACTCTCATCACTACTGCAGATGTTTTTGTATAGAATTTTGTTTGTGCCTGCATGTCGTCGAAGTTGTATAATAGCTTAATTCAAATGCTAATGCAAATTTGCTTTACATCTTTGGCTGATGACTGACATGCTGAGGAATTGAAGCAGAAGGTTACGTTGTATTTATACTAAGCAATTTGGTGTGATATGTAGGTACATGCTTTAAATGTGATTTAAAATATCTGTCCAACTTCAGTTTACAGTAGAACCCCACTAATTCGTCCTCCGCTAGTCCGGCTCTCCGGTTAATCCGGCTAGTCAGGAGTGCCATCTGACTGAGGACAGGCACGGGGTGGTGGCCGGCCCACGTGCCTGCGCCCTACCCAATTTTTAGTCACTAGCGTAAACAAAAGCTCAGTAGACCTTTGAGTTTTCACGAGTGCATTTTCAAGCTCTTTTATTCTAATATTTTAGTGTGTCCGGCTAACTGCGAGCTTTTATAAACGTTCATTATGGCAACACAAAAATGTAAACATATCACACTGTCTTAGGAGGAGAAATTAGAAGTACTTGCAAGATTAGACAAAGGGGAATCTCTACAGAAAGTTGCAAGTGAAAAGGAAGTGGGTGTGTCTACAGTGAAAGACTGGAGAAAAAATAAAAAAGATCTACAAAGCCATGCACTGTTAATTATGAATAAAAAAAGTCTGAAAGTTCGGAAAACTTTAAAAAAACCGAAATCTGAACTTTTAGATAATGCTTTGTGGTTATGGTTTGAGCAAGAAAGAAGAAAAGGAACTCCATTATCTGGCCCAATTTTAAAAGAAAAGGCCATTACCTTAAATAAAAAATTGGGAAAAGACGACAAGTTTACAGTTAGTGAAGGCTGGATAGATCGCTGGAAGAAACACCATGGCATCACAGATGTAATCATTTCAGGCGAGAAACTGTCTGCTGATGAGACAGCTTCAACTGGATTTGTTTCTAAGTTTGAGTCTTTGGTCCAGGAAAATAATTTAACTCCTGATCAAGTGTATGACATTGATGAGACAGGGTTAAATTATAAGATGCTACCAACAAGAACGTTGGCTGAACAGGGAGAAGCTGTAAAAGGCATGAGACTTGCTAAGGACAGGCTGACTATTGCTGCATGTAACAATGCTAGCGGATGTCATAAATTCCCCCTTTTTATAATAGGGAAATCTAAAAAACCAAGGGCTTTTAAAAATATTAATATGTCCTCAATACCGGCTTACAATCGAAATCAAAAATCTGCTTGGATGGACTGCTTCCTTTTCAAAACTTGGTTTTTTGAACAGTTTGTTCAAGTCGAAAAAAATTTAAAAGCTAAAAATCTTCCTCCACATGCTATATTGTTGCTGGATAATGCACTGTCTCATCCGTCTGAAAATAAACTGGTAAAGGGAGAAATTAAAGCTGTATTTCTTCCTGCTAACGTTACTTCTCTGATCCAACCTATGGATCAAGGTGTGTTCAAGTGGCTAAAGAGACGATATCGCCGAAAATATATTGGATCAATATTAAAGAAGACCGAAGAAGGCAGCAATCTCTTTAAAGCTATGAAAACAATAAGTATTAAAGATGTCATTTATAGGATTGCTGATGCTTGGGCAGAATTAGAAAGTTCAACTCTCAAAAAATCTTGGCGTAAACTGTGGCTAACAATAGAGATAGAGGATCATCAAAACGATGACGATGACACTTCAGCAATTGTGGAACAAATTCAAATATTTTACCCAGAAATTCAATCCACTGACGTATGTGCGTGGATAAACAATGTAGACTCAGATTGTACGGAAGAGGACTTTGATGACGACCAAATCATCTCTGCCATAACACAAACTACAGACGATAGCGAGAAGGACGAAGATGACGATGATAGTGAAGCTCTGCCTGGCCATGTATCACATGCAGACGCAAAGAAGACTTTCGACACGGTACTTCAGTACATCGAGCAGAACGCGTCTTCCACACCAATGGATATGTTGTGGGTGAGGAAATGGAGACAGATCGCGGCAAAATCAAGATTGTCATCTAAACAGACGAGCATTACTGATTTCTTTCGTCGTTAATGAATTGTTTTAATTTTGTACGCATGTATGTATCTACATACGTACATAATTTTTAAGACCTGTAAATACGTATTATTATTTCTGTTGCCATAATTATTTTTTTTATTTTTGTGAATTTTAATTAAAACTAATGTGTAAATAAATATTTTATTTTATACAGTACATATGTATATTCATAATTTAATGTATGTAAAATAAATTATTTTCAGCCTATAATTAGACTTTTTTGTGCTCCCCGATAATCCATTCTTTTCAGTGATCCGGCCATGCCGCCGGTCCCGTAAAGGACGGATTAGCGAGGTTCTACTGTATAAATATCTTCTTCTTTACCTTTCACGCCACAATCAGCAACATGTTTTCATTTTACAGTAATCATATGTACAATTATAACATGAGCCACTACTATTTCAAATAGGTGTGCGACTGTACACAAGACATCAAAACATTAATATTTCTTGGTGCGGAAGCAAGCCTTAAAGTGAACTGGGGAGCATTATTCATTGTCTCGTAACAGCCAAGTAAAATATGGTTTTTTTCGGTGGTGGCTATATTTTCTTGTCACTGTGGTGATAAAGCTATATTTTCTTGCAACTGGGGTGATAATTTCATGTGGCAGAATTTATTGTAAACCATTTTAATGTGTTGGTTGTCTTGGCTTTTTGGGCTGGAGCCATTTCTTGGTTTCAACACATATTTTGCTGTACCGTGCAGCAAGCATCTTCAGGGGTCTTGAACAGGACTGAAAGCCAAGAGCTGAAGGAGGCTCTTATATAGCTGGCCTCAAGGGCACCTTGCCTGTGACTGGATGCTCAGGTAGCCAATGAGAGGAGGCTCCCTATTGGCTCCTGTGGCAGCCAATCACTGTAGAATTCTTCTGATTGGTTAGAGTGGTGGCCAATCATGATCTGACTCACTCTGGTTTGTAGTTTGGCAGCTCTATTTCTCCAATTTTCTAAAAAGTGATTCCCTAGTTTTGCTTAACTTGTAGCCATCATCCCTGTTGGTATTGCCAGGGTGTTTCATTATTTCTATCGCTTGTACTGTTCTTGTCCTTTAGTTACTAATACTCACTATGGTTTCAAATTGACTGAATTCTACTCAATGTTTTGTAGTTGAGGAATGCTCAGCTATTGCAGATCTGTGGTTGTCCTGTTTGTAGTCATGCATATGTTCCTTGAGCCTTGTAGCTATCCTGTCTGTCTGTCCTACATACACTAAGCCACAGGAACATAGTACTTTGTATACAGCTGCTTGTTGTTCAGCTGTAGTTTTATCCTTAAGAGAATTTAGGATTGTTTCTAGTTTTCGTGAAGGCTTTTGTATTGTGTGGATTAGGTTTTTCTTTAAAACTGTGCTTATGCGGTTTGATACTCCTTGGACTAAGAGAAGAACAGCGGCTTGCAGGATGTGTTTCTCCCTGTATCCATTGGCTGGTTAAGCTTGGTGGGATGATTTGTTTCTTCATTAAGTTTGGATTTTTCACTAATTTTTCTTGCTCTGTTTATCAAGGTTGATATAACTGTTCTTTTTTGAACAGTTGGGTGATGTGAACTACCATGAAGGTATCTGTAGATATCTGTCTGTATAAGTTGGTTTCTGGTAAACACCGTATCCTAACCTATCATATGAGTTCGTGGTTACGAGGACATCCAAGAAAGGTAGTTAGTTCCCTTCTTTTTTTAATACCATCGTGAAGGTGATTTTGGCATGTAAGCTATTAAAGTGTTCCAGAATAAGCTTGAGTTTTTTTTTTCTTCCCAATGGCTTCAAGTTATGAATGTGTCATCCACATATCTACACCAGTGCTTGGGTTTGTGTTGACTGGAAGCAATTACCTTTTCTTCGAAGTTTGCCATGAAGATTTACATGAAGAGGTGAGCCAATTGGTGTACCTTCAGTCTGGAGGTAAATGTCATTCTTGTGTGTAAAGAATGTGCAGATGACATTGTTCTACCAGCTTTACCATTTGCTGGCGTGTTGGGTATTGATGAAGGTGATGTTGAAGAATTTGCAGTGTATGGAACAGGAATTCTGGTGAACAGTGAGACCACATCAAATCTGACCAGCATGTCTTCTTTCTTAACATCAAGGTGGTTTAGAATTTTCACAAAGTGAGCTGAAGGGGTTAGGTCACTCTTTGTCAGGTCTGGCACTACTTCTGATGGGTCTAACGTGGTGAATGGAGTTGGCTAACTAACTCAAGTGGCCTAATCACTTTGTCATGTAGTCTTGCTAATAGGGGGGCTCTACCATATGTGCACCAGGTACCTTTGCATACCCTGTCCAAAGTATATGTTGGCCTATTAATGTGTGGTGACCTTCCAGATCAAGGTCTGCGATAGTATAAAAGCACGACGAGCCTCCAAGCCGAGAGTTTATGAAGGTCGGAAGTTTGGGCGATTGTTTGGCCTTAAGCGGTAGATGACGAGCCAGAAGAGCAACAAGTGGCACCGGAAGTGATCAGTAGGGGAAAAATCTGTGACTGCGAGCATAGGTGCAATGAAGATTTAAAAAGACGTCCGAGGGGTGTATCCAAGTTCGTTAGGGATGGAGGTCTTATTAAAAATAAAAGAACTAAATTTGATTTTAATTTATTCACACTGCTATTATTTACAGCTTTAATCTATCCAACTCTACTGTTACTCTTTTTATTTCTCATTGAGAGCAGTATTTAATGTCTTATCTAAACTCTAATTAAAGTCCTTCTTTATGTCTCTCTTGCCAAAATTTGAAATCTCTTTCACTCATGCATCCAGTCCAATATTCTAGCCTACCAGTCGCACCCTTCACTGCACTGATGCTCGCAGTCATAGATTTTCCTCCCGCTGGTTACTTCTGGCGCCACTCATTGCTGTGGCGGCTCATCATCTATCGCTTAAGACCATAGCACTGTTCCATACTGTCATCGGGCAATCGCTGGAGGAGAGGCCCCAATGTTGTTACATGTACGGTCGGTGAAACAGGATTTGGATGCAATACTAGTGTAGGGGAGGCTGAATGATGTTTGTTGCCAGATGGTCATCGACACTGGGGTGACCATAACAGTAATAAGACCTGACATCCTCGGTCCTTGCCCCCTGTGATCGCCAGACAACAGTATGAAACGGTGCTATTTGACTACAGTAACAGGTGAGATCACACTAGTTAGAAGTAAGAGAAAAGTGATCTTTAAGCTTGGTGACTTAAGCATAAAGCAATATGTTTACTTAGAAGAAATAGAGGATGAATGTATTTTGGGGCTTGATATACTATGTAGACTGGAGTGCTGTATTGATACTCAACTTGGTGTGCTATAGGTAGGCAGTACCGAGTTGGTGGTGTCAACACGGCATGATTTGTCCTCCCCAATTAGCTGCCCAGTAGTCTATGGTCAACCCACTGTGCTGCCCACTTCTAGTAAAATTGTCATTACAGGCAGATGTCAAGGAAAATTCATCAGGCGTTTGGGTCTAATTGAGCCAGCAGTGTGTGTTCACATCCTGTCAGGTAAAGTCATTGTAGCAAGGATTTTAGTCTCTTCTAATTCTGAACATTTTCTAGTTAGAATGATAAATTTGTTTGATAGTACCATTCGTCTTGAGGAGAGGGCTATGATAGTGTTTGCAAGCAGGTCACACAGATACTTCCAAATGTTCCCAAAGATTCTAAAGTAAAACGAATAGAATGTCCTCTACCAGAAATACTGGAGGAACTGCTAGGAAGAACAAGAGAAAACCTTAACTGGCACCAGGAGAAGGCTGTCTCTGATTTACTCCAGAGAAATAGCAATGCCTTCTCATGTGGACCAAATGACCTTGGAAGGACTAATGTGACATTGATACAGAAGATGCCAGGTACATAAAACAGCCACCAAGACTACTGCCACTAGTCTCGCATGAGGCAGTTGGGGGAATTCTCTAGGAAATAGAGGAGTTATACAAGGTAGAACCATCAGTTAGCCTTTAGTCTTCACCCATTGTACTTGTTAAGAAGAAAGGTGGCTCTCTGTGGTTTTGGGTAGATCATCACCAGCTTAATAATGTACAAAGTAAGATTTGTCTTCACTTCCAAGGATATTTGACACATTGAACAGCTTAGCAGGTCAATAATTGTTTTCTACTTTGGACATGAAGAGAGTGTACTGTGCGAGATGTGAGATGGCCCCAGAGGACCAAGAGAAGACTGCAGTTTGTGTCCAAGGGAAGGGAACGGATCCTGGCAGTTCAAAGTAATGCCTTTTGGGCTGTATAATACAACTGCCACCTTTGAATACGTGATGGTAAAAGTCCTCCCGTTAGATATCTGTCAGATTTACCTAGGTGACGTTGTTGTAACGGGAAGAACATTCGAAGAGCATTTGTCACGCTTAGACTCTGTATTACAGAAAGTAGCCGCAGCCAACTTGAAACTAGTTCCAAGGAAGTGCCACCTTTTCCAATAGAAAATAAATTTCTCGGGACATCTAATGTCGGCCCACGGGAGACCAAAGGGATAAAATGGCAAAATCCTGTATCAGCTGATGTACGAACGAACCAAAATTAATGTTACGTTGGCTATTCTGAGTGCACTGCCGATGCACATTAGACAAGCTGAAAATATGTGATAACAAAGAGTTCCTAGATTAATTAATACCTTTTATTTTACGTGGTCATAAAACAGCAGTTTTTAGTTTTAGAAACTAAACTTCATGATAAAATAGTAATGTATAGGTGTTCAAAATGAAATGCATAATAAAACAACCAGTATAGAAGTGAAACACAATCTCTAAACCTTTTTGACGTCGTATACCGCCCTCTCCAACCCTGCTTTCCTTACGTGCTTGATATTAATTCCAAAAGCATACAGAAATATTGCATAATATTGTTGAATAATTTTCTCTAATAATTTTACGAAATATATTTGAAATACTTTTCGTACCCAGCCAGTAATAGAACAACAGTCTACTTTACAAAGATGCTATCATCGAAAAATCTGTAGTGCGCGCTACGTGTTAGCTCATTTGTGAAGCATATGCTATATTGTTCTCCGAAAACCCACTTCCTTGTTTCCGGAGAAGTGGGACACCGCACACTCGCCGCACTAGCACACCATACCTGTAATGTGTGTTGCACTCACGTCTTCCCGCTGCTCCCATCTACACATTCCTGCCCTTCCAGTTACATTACGTTTACGAACGACCGTACAAACGCACTCCAAACTTCGTTTCGAGAACTCTCTCGCCGGACCATTTATGTGGGCGATCAGTTGATGGTGGAAGTAGTCAGATGTAAACAGTGGCGCTACTTTCGCCGAGCTGTCAAATTGTGGCCTTCTTATATAGTACAGAGTATATCTCAGGTTCAGGATGGGAAGGAGACAACTAGAATACTTCAGTAAGGTATTGCACAAGCCTGATTGAAATTACTTATTGTGTTACACACAGGGAGCTTCTGGCCATGGTGAAGGCAATTTCACATTTCTATCCGTACCTTTATGGCAGGCATTTTATTTTGAGAACTGACCATGTTTCATTATGCTGGCTACTTAATTTGAAGAACCTCAAAGGTCAAATAGCCTAGTGGATACAGCATCTTCAAGAATTTTATTTTTAAATACATCACAGATCTAGACACCTTCACAGCAATGTAGATGCACTTTCAAGGAGGCAATGTGAGTCATTCTTTTGTCATTATGAACACAAGGAAGAAAAGAGTGGCAAATCGTTGAAGGTATGGAGGACAAGAGTTGAAGGTTCTGTATCTTTTGATTGGTCACCTATCTGGAGTGACAAGGGTATTAGATCAGCTGAATGAGCCCACTTTGCAGCAATTATTAAAATGGAAAGAAGCTGGCTGTCACCCAAAATGGGAAGAGATATCCAACCTGAGCCCAGTAGTCAAAACAAACTGGGCACATAGAATGGTGTGCTTTATAGGAACTGGGAAAGTAATGATTGAAAACACACACGTTTACGGTTGGTCCTTCCAGAATGTAGGGTTCCAGGAGTCTTACAGGAACTGCACAACAGTGCAGCCAGTGGGCACTTTGTTGTTAATAAGACCCTAGACAAAGTTAGACTGAGATTCTACTGGCTTCATTGTCGGGAGGATGTTGAGAAGTGGTACCAATTGTGCGACACCTGCACCGTGAGGATGGGACCAAGGGACAAGATCACCTCCAGAAATACAATGTTGGCGTCCCATCTGAGAGGATTGCAGTAGATATTCTGGGTCCCTTGTCTGTCACAGAGAGAGGTAATCTGTATTTACTGGTGGCCTAAGAATGCTTTACCAAGTGGCCTCAGGTCATTTACCTCCCAAACCAAGAAGCAAGTACTGTGGCCGATGCACTCATAGAGCTTGTCTTCTCGAGATTTGGGGTGCCACGAGAACTCCATTGTGATCAGGGAAGAAACTTTGAAGCTGCGGTCTTCCAGGAGGTGACGAAAATTCTGGGGATGAAAAAGACTAGGACTTCAGCCTTACACCCTCAGTCAGATGGAATGGTTGAAAGGCCTAGCCGCACTCTTGAGTAGTACCTGTCAATCTTTGTTGCAAAGACAACCAAAAAGATTGAGATTCAATGGTGCCGTTGTTTCTCCTTGCTTACCATTTGGCAGTTCATGAGTCCACGAGGGTAACACAGTCAATGTTGCTGTTTGGAAGAGAGTTACGCTTTCCTAGTGACTTGTTGTTTGGCCGACCTACAGAAGAGGAAGCTGTTGCCCCTGATTATACCAGCGAATTAGATAACAGACTAGTTGGCATTCATAATGTTGCTCAACAGCATCTCAGAGTAAATAGTGACCGGATGCAGACGTGGTACGAAAGGCGATGTCAGACGAAGTATTTCAAGAAGGATAAATAGTCTGGCTGTACAACCCACAGAGGTGAAGAGGGTACTGACCGAAGCTACAGATTTGTTGGGAAGGCCCCTACAGGATTCTGAAGAATATCAATGATGTGGTCTTTGTTGTCAAGGTTCACGGTTCACGGGCGAAGTCGAAGGTTATTCAACTGGCATTCTATGAAGATCCGGATGTTGCAGAGTCTGTTCGGGACGAACAGACTTGAGGAGGGGGCAGTGTTATGAGCTCGTTTTCCATGACCTCTCTTGCGTGAGTGAAAGAGAAGGACAGAATAGTGATATGATAGCGGGCAAAGATAAGAGAGGAATCTTGTAAAGTCAGAGGAGCGATAATCCAAGACGCACGTATCTTGTTATGAAAAGTGTGCCACTGCAATTACTCTTTTGCTGCTCGCGTGGCCCTGATCTTCAGCTGATTGAATTTCTGCATTTATCTGAAGAATTTTCTGGTTAATGCTCTAGTTTTTCTCAGAATGACTCGGGGTGCTGCGAACCTTTCAGATCAAGGCCTGTGATAATGTAAAAGGGCAACGAGCCTCTGAGCCGAGATTTTTTGAGAGTCTAGAGTTTGAGTGATTGTGCGACCTTAAGTGATAGACGACGAGCCAGAAGAGCTACAAGTGGCACCGGAAGTGACCATTGGTAGGAAAATCTTTTACTGCATGCATCAGTGCAGTGAAGGGTGCAACTCGCAGGTTGGACTATTGGATTAGATGCGTGATTGAAAGACATTTCAAATTATGGTAACAGACAGACTGAACGTTTGTTAATGATGAGTGAGATAGACATTAAATACTGCGCTCGTTGAGAAAAGAGTAATAGTAGAGATAGTTAGATTAATGCTTCAAGTAATAGCTATGTAAATAAATTACAATCAAATTTAGTTATTTTATTTTATTAAGACGTCCATCCCTCACGAACTCAGATACGCCGCTCTAGCGTCTCGTAACATGTTCTAGACTCTTTCTTTGAACATTATATGATGTAGAAATACGTTCACCCCTAACAACCCTTCACATTTGTTTCAAATTACATTTGTTTGAAAGTTATGGTCTACACAGATTAGCAAAATAATTTATACCATTACAAGTAGTATCACTACTTTCAAGATCACATGGTTTACTACTTTTTATCATGAAACCTGCCTTATACCTACAAAAAAAGTGAATGTAATTTTCACAAATCTCTTTGAACGTATCGAAACACTGAGGTATTTATGTGACCCAATGCAATCAGAGTTCGACCATAGGATACTTTACACTCAGATTATTTTTCATTCTTGCATATTAGAGATACCACAGGAATGCTGACGAATACAAAGTGATTGATGGGCCCACACAGGTGGGTTGCCAACTCCCAACCTGAAGCATAAGTAACATCAGTTCAATTTCCTGAGCATCCAGCTACCAGTTAATTGTCATCATTACTACAACGTTTCCGAGTGATGTTAGAACCCGCCCACACAGGCGGGTGGGTGCTAACATCACTCGGAAACATTGTAGTAATGATGACAATTAACTGGTAGTTGGATGCTCAGGAAATTGAACTGATGTTACTTATGCTTCAGGTTGGGAGTTGGAAACTTCACAAGTCCACATGTTATACACTGACGGAATTCCTGAGAGATTTCCTAGAATGAAAATAAGTGTGTGAATATCCCCATCACACACCTCCTTCCAGTAGATGATAATTCCTGTATCAGGTCTTTTACATTTGTACATTATTTTACCTTCATGCACCTCCCAAATTTCTTCATTAAAATTTAAATTATTAAGTTTTTTAACGAGCAAGGGAAGTCACTGTCGTGTCACAAATATCTAACAACACGATCACTTTTTTTGCATGCTATTGCTTCGCCAAACCTAATTCTTTGATATGAGTCATAGGTGTAGCACCAATTTTCAATATCATTGCACACTTGCATTTGAAATACATCATCATATGGTTTAAAATATACTTTCCTATAACTTACTTGCAACACTTCGTACTGTATCTACGGATCAAATGTACATGCCATGCTTATATAGTCAACTGAAAGTCTGCAGACACACCCCTCGGCTATATAGCATTATGGACATATTGGATTTTCCACCAATTTTTTTGAGTTGTTGAAATGAAAACGTGCACAAAAACGTAAATGTATCAGTATGTCAAAGAAGCCCGTAGTATTAACATGAAGTAACTAACAGTTCTTACGCAGTCTGGGGTATAGTGTAAACAAGTGTGGACGAGGTGCCTAATGTCGACCAGCCCATAAGTTACAAAGATGCCATTACAGAATCTGAAATTCATATTTACGAAGCTTATCGCTTGGAACTGTATACATTCCAGTCAGAGAAATGGATGCCCATTCAGAATCATATCTATACTTTCCCATCAAAATACTTCCTGAGATTCCGAGGAGCAACGCCGTAACAACTGGTATTGTACATAATGGTTTACTTTACTTAATAGACAGAATGGCTTATCTTCTCAATGGTGTGAAAATTGATCAATCTAGTGATGTAGGTATTACATTCACAATCAAGAACTATCTCTCTGTAATGACACACAATTGAAATGCAAGAAAGATGTACGGTTGGAACCAAAGCGATAATTAAAATTACTGATAAACCCAGGTCGTAAATACGAGGCAGTGATCCCTCTTTCAACGCTACTGGGTTTCGTTGAGGATTACAAACAAATAATAGTTAACGCTAAGCAAGAATTGGTTATTCTTGTGAGCTACACACATCTTAATGCTATTTGCGATACTGCAAACAATGAGGAAGGCGTTACGTTTGAACTAAGTAGCATAGAATGGTTGATGCCAATGTACGAGAAACACTTGCAAATTCATTATTAAGTTATTGAAATATGTGGAAAAAAGTTAAGATTTAGACATAGCATACAGATTGTGAAGTTTAGAAACGTTCCCGACATTAACCCAGTAGTCTGAGAATGTTGTTTAGAACGTAGCCAAGTTTCCCAAATGGAAAACCTTGTTTCGCATTAGTATGTTTTAATACTAATTGTCAAAACAGTCTGAATGTGGGCAGATCCCTTTTCGATCATTGCAATGTAAAAAATAAACTGTTACTGATTGATTTTGTAATGGCATCTTTGTAACTTATGGGCTGGTCGACATTAGGCACCCCGTCCATACTTGTTTATACTATACCCCAGACTGCGTAAGAACTGTTAGTTACTTTGTGTTAATGCTACGGGCTTCTTTGACATACTGATACATTTATGTTTATGTGCATGTATATGTGAATGAGTTGTTTGACTTACAGCATGAGTGTAGTAAATGATACCCATGCTTAATCACTTATGTTTGTTACACTTTCTTTTTATAGATGTTCAATGCACTTTTTTAAGGTGTAGGCGAGCTGTACCTTCTTTGTTGCAGAAGTTCACTAATTCCTTGTGTTGGTTGACAATCCGAACAATAATTTCATCCACGCGATATTTAATAACTGGTGCGTAGATTAGTGGTTTATGCTGTTCATTTATTTTGTATCCAGGAGAAACAGTGCACATAAATTTGTGTACGGTGTTAGTCTGTTTACGATTCAAGTACACTCCCTCTGCAATATTCACATCTACACAACATACATTAACTAGTTAGATGTCTACTGGAAAAACAGATTCGTGTATAGTGTTTGTGGGATATTTGTTTCGTTCGAAACCAAGTATTTTAGTGATGCTCGAAGGACTGCTGCAATTGATTATGGCGTTGCTCAATATTAAACATTTCAATTTATTAGAATTACCTCGTAAAAGAATAGTTATGCCTTGAGACATGTTATCTTTTAAATATTTTTCAAGATCTTCGAGCTTATAACAACCAACGGGAAATGTTATGGTGTGTACGTTGTCTATCCAAAAATTTAAGTGAATGTTTTAAAACCTTTGTCTGTGTTTGGCATTGAATTGTAAAAAACAAAATTTACTTATGCCACATGCCAGTGTTTCCATCAAATACCAAAGGTGGAAAATATGTAGCTCTCAGTTCAGAAGAATGACCAGTAAGCAGCAAAATTATTGAAATTTTTAACAAACATACAGTTTTCAAACTGCTTTTATACATTTCCGAGGAATCGTAAATGCAGATGACCGCAGTTAAGTGTGTCTGGCAACTGGTGTGTTTCGTAATTGTACGTTAGAAATGTTCCACATAAAGTTACGCACTTCCAGAGTCGGACGTAAATCGCCCAGACTGTCAAAGTAGTTTGCGTGCTGACCGTTTTTTCTTATTGTTACCCAATGTGTACGTGATCCATATTTGCTATCCAAATTAACAATTGAACATTCGTGTGTGTGTGGTTTCTTGGGTAAAGCATCTCTCATGTATACACCGCGAAAGTCAGGTATTTTAAGTTTCTTGACACGTGCATGGATGTCGCCGTCAGACGAAGCTTGGTTAGGCAGAGATTTTAAGAGGCGTTGTCTCTACTTTTCCGAAAGAGATATGTTTGTTAGTGGTTTTTTTTTCTTCTCACATCTTTCTTTCCATCTGGTCCTTCTACGCAATACAGTTTGTGATACAGACCTTGTCCATTTTTTTAATTGAGATTTTATTATTAATACTGCCACACCTACCAAAGATCCATGTGCAGATAATGCTGAAAATAAAAATATAACCATGCCGCCTGTCTTTCTTTGTAGCTTTTTCACACCCTTTTCCTTTACACATTTTGGTATGCATGATATGCTTAACTACCCACGCAGCAGCTCTCTCGCCTAATTTATTGTTTGGGTTTTATAAATCTGGTGGCTTTCTGTTCGAGGACGGCGTCTGTGTGATGTCTATTCTCTTAGTCCGAGTGTGTTGCATAACTTATGTCGTGTTCCCTGCATGCTTTGTCGAGAGCGTTAATGCCTGTCTCCACATTGTAAACTATGTTCGAGTTTGGTGCCTGGCCTACAGTACTGATATCCTAGAATGTGTAGTTCCACTGGTAATTTGTTTGAGAGACTTGACTATTCCTTTTCCGCATGCGAATTTTATCTTGTGAGACATACTTACACACTAGCAGCAGAGTATATATTATATACTCTCACATATTTAAACTCATACATTACAGAGAAACTTGTGAAACAACAATTTACTCTTCCTGTAAGTATTACGCAAACTGAATGGGAGGAACACGGTACAAGAAAGGGACCATTATTACCTAACAGAGTGCATTGTGTTATCACAGGTTGTAATGATGCATTTATAATAATTAACGGGATAGTTGGTTAATTTTCTTTTGTTTTGCGAGGCTTTGTAATATTTTATCAGGATTCGAAGTTATTGCCTTGGTAGTATGTTTATCGGTCATGCGTTTGCCTATTCAGAAATCTTAGTTTTTGTTCGCGTCAGAATTTTTAGATAGAAGCTTTTCAACATCAGTAAACATTTTTCCTTCTAGAAGGTTCTAGAAATTTGATTTTATTTTCACTACGACGCAGTTCGACATGGCATGGGGAGTGGTTGCGACGGGGGTCGCATAGGCTTTCGAAGGGATTCCGGCCCATGCAATGCCTTTATTTGGTCACGTTTTTGTCACCCTGGGGCAAGGAGTGGGGGTAGGCATGGGGTGACAAATGCCCTGTGTGCCTACCGCCCAAAAATAGACAACCAGCTCGCGAAGAGGACACACAGAGGGTGGCAAATATCCCCCACACCGGCAAACTTTATCCTGCTAAATTACTTCTCCGCTAGTGAGGGAGGTCGCTAGGGTGCCAGGAGAGAACTGACGTCCCTCCTGCGTGTGTTATTTCCTCTTGCGATGAAAGTTTTAAATGACGTGATTAATAAATAAACTACTATGGCGCTGCTCTTTACTTGTTTGTCTGGTGAAACTGACTGTTTGTGACTCTGCATATCTGAAGCTTGTGTGTGAACTATTTCTTTGAATATGAAATAATATTACAATAACTAAACCGAGACTTTACTTTATTTTATCTTTAATTGGCGCCTTTTAAGTTTCATTTCTCTACCCATTGAGCAAAACCGAGCTGTAATTTCCAGTTGCAAATTCTGACGACTGCAACGTTACAAGGTCCTTCGGGATATGAAAAAACATGTATTTTGTTATCATTACGTGAACATCCCAATGGACTTAAGATTTTAAAATGTGTACTTGTTTTCGAAAACTTAACATCGGGAATAATTAGGAAGTATTCTGTTATCAATCAAAGGAATGAGTTTCTTACCATTCACAAACAAGGATGACGTTGTATCTCCTAGTGAGGCATTACCGAATTCGGTGTTTATTTTCGACAATGTGTGGAGTGAACCACAAGGGGAAATTCAAAATTACTTCAGTATGGGTACACATTCCAAGGTCTATATTTTCTGCTTATCGCAATGTTACGCTAAGAACCCGAAATATGATTTGTATGACAACGCGAACGTGATAATTCTATTCAAGAGTAATAACATAAATGTACGACACTTGTATGATGAACACATTATTATAGATATGTCATTTGCAGTGTTTAAAGATATATGTTGCTACTGTTGGTGCAAAAAGTATGGTTTCCTCAGTATTTTCACAGAATTTCCGTTATGTAAAGTTCAGTATCGGCTTGGGTTTGGCCATTTTATTCTATCTGTTGGAAAATGAGTTTCAGTATTTCAAAGTTTGGTCATAGTGGGATAAAACGTACACATCATAGCGATTGTCGATCTATATCACAGGACAGGACAAGCAGTTTAGATGGACATATCATACGTAACCTTGGTGATCCGGTAACAGGAAGTGATGCAGAAAATAAGTGTTACATTGAACACGTCAATAACTTAGCTTTGGATGTATTGAAAAAAACAAACTTTGAATCTATAAACGAAAATTGATGCCGTTACCAATGGGATTGGTATTGTTACTAAATATATAGCGATAATTTCAGAAATTTTAAAAAAGACTTTTACTGCACTCAAAACCAATGATGATAAGTTACATTCACATTGAGTACAATTAGATACCAATATTACGCAAGTGATAAATTGATAAATAAGTTAACGGTTTCGGTATTCAGCTATAAGATTGAATCGCTGCACAAAGCTTTAAAAGAAGAAATCAGTATAAATCAGTATAACACTTTTAGATGTTGCCACAAATAGCAGAGTTACAGAATAGTGTGGTGACATTAAAAGTAAGTTAATGATACACGTTTGTGAATGTAAACGAAATTTGATTCTGACTCAATTAAAATTGATAAACTCGAGAAGTCTCTGAATTGCCATACCACATCAAGTAGAAAATGTCAGGAAATGGTTAAATTTTTTTTTAATGTATAAATAATGCAACATAAAAATTAACGAATAACATTTGCAATGGCAAACACTGTGAGTCAGTTGTACGACATTGTATTTGCAGTCAAACAAAAATATTTCTTCGCTAAATGAATGATGTTGGGAAGAGATCTCGTTAATGAGGAAATCTTCAGACCTATTATGTTATGATAGGAAAATCTGAAGGTAGATTTACCTACCTTAAATGTGAAAAAGGAAGAACCTACACATGAATCTGGTAAGAAGACACTAAACTTGAGCGAACTAACATGGAAATATCTCAGTCTAAACAGCAGTTCTACTTCACGCAACACTACTAATGTTGTGTATAGACATAGAAATAAATGGTTCCTTGGTAGCAACAAAATAGAGTTTCTGCCTGAAAACAGACTTCAAATAGGTGATTTCATAACAGATGTGAGTGAACGATTATTTGAATTGTTATTTAAGAAATACCTGAAAGTACATTCAGTATCTTACTTGCAAAATTACCTGTATTTGTTGATGTTAACTAATTCTCATTTCCTAGACAACGATCCTTGTAGCCACAGAATAAAAGATTTACTTCACCCTAAATTTCCATTATTAAGTGAATGCAAAGATTTCTCCTGGTTATTAGGATAATCCCAACGAATTGGTTATTTTATTAAAATTGCTTCTCGTATCACAGACTGCCAGAAATAATTCACATCATTACGAGATTATTTTCGTACTCGAAGAATTTTAAAAAGCAGGGTACATATCCTAAACAATAAAGTTTACTAAGTTGGCCTACGAGCTTCATGCAAACGCGCGAGTTAACTACCAAAGAAGAAAAGTTATTACGTTGGGAATGAAAGCCCTCTTTCAAGTGGTTTTTTATGATATGGCTTCACCTGTAAAGAAAAACAAAAACCGTAAATTAATTATAACTGTAATTGCTGTGTACTCAAAATACATATGGGCTGTACCCATTAAGAACAAGTCTACTGTGAGTGTAGTTAAGACTATGCCTCACGTGTTTAAAAATCAGTACCTCTGAATTTGCAAACGGATAATGGAGCAGAATTCAAGATCAAATATTTTTAAAAATTTATGGCAACACAAAATTAACCATTATTCCACTCAGAGTGAGAAAAAGGCTTCTGTCGCTGAGTGATTCAACAGAACTTTGATACAGCTACTGTACAAATACTTTACCTCAAGTGGAACACGTGAATGGTTCAAGATTTTACAAAGTGTTTTCTTATAATACAAAATTTCACAGGACAATCAAAATGTGACCCATGGACATACATGATAATTTGCTATTGATTAGTGTGTATAGCAGTATTAAGAAATATACGATTATCGTAAAGTTAAATTTAAAACGTGTGATTGCATTTGCGTATCTAAATATAAAAATGTATTTCAGGAGAGATACCTGGTGAACTGGTCACATCAAATATTATAAATTATATCAGGGAGAGATTCTTTCCCTTGTGTGTATTATTTAGAAGATTATGCAGGGGAACATGTTTTAGGGTCATTTTACGAACAAAAATTACGTAGTGCAAACTCCCCCCATGAATATCGTATGGAAAAAGTTCTTAGAACAAGAGGGAACGGAGTTGTAGTAAGGTGGGTTGGTCATCCTCAGATAGCAGATAGTTGGATTTCAAGAAACGAACTTACTACTTGCAGAAACCCCTTACAGAATGAAGGTATAGTGAACTGCTGAACACTTCGGGATTTCAGGAAACAACATTTTCAAGGGTGCGTAATGAGTTATTGAACGCGGTCATTCTTTGTCTGTGGGATGAAAAGAGGGGGTGATTTTTTTTTATTCAATGAATTGTAAGGATTTTCCTTCAGAACTAAAACACTCCCTTCCCCTTTAGAATTAATAAACACCCCCACTGCATTCATTTCAACATGCAGGGGTACTAAATAACTTTTGCAAATTTTTCTCGTTCGCCCTTGTGTTCATTGTTTAACATTTCAACATGTGTAAACGCGATAGTCCTCTGTCATCGGACGGCGAGTGGTTCGCCGATTTGTCGCTGTGGCTTTCGCCCTTCGGCGGCGTGTGACCATCACAGGCCAAATGGGGGCTGGAGGAGGTTGAAGAATCTTCTGCGGTTGAGCAAGAGTTTAGGGGAATTTTTAACATTCTGCGGGAGGGCCACCAACCATCGGCAGCCAGCGTCTCCCCCAATCTCCGGTGCTGGGATGTCGCCCACCACAATCACTGAGACGTCTCCCTCATCTCCCAACACCACCAGGATTCAGATGTCTCAAGTGTATATTTCAAGATTTATACAACATATTGATATGTGCATCAAGATTTCAAAATTCATTTCTACTTCAAGATTTTTTTTGTTATTTGCTTTACAAATGTGTGTTCTTAAATTCATGTAATGGTTACCAATAAATTTACATCTAAAACTACAAAGTTTATTGGAGTATTCGTTTATTGACGAGTGTTTATTTTTTCCCCTTTACTTACAATTTTAGCTAGTAAAAATAAATACGTAATATGTTTATAATGGTTTAACAGTTTTCATATACAAGCATTTCAGAACATCTAATTATTTACAACCCATGTTTTACTTTTTTCAACACATACATAAATTATTGATTTCCGAACAATAACCCCATATACATTACAATATTTTACCTAAAGAATATGTTTTACTTCTATATTTACAAATACATTAAACCTTATATAAAACATGTATATACATATATATACATATGTTCCCTTAGAGATTCACTCATTCATTGCATACAAAACATACTTCTGTTGTTACATTTGTGTACTTTATAAGAAAATTTCTTTAATAATGATTTTAAATGTATGTCAGAAAAATAATTTTTTACATTTGCAATTTTGATTTTTTTGACAATGCACAAACTCTTAAGTATTCTCTTTTGGGAGATTCCCAAAACATACACAGGAAAGTCTTCATCTTAAATTTAATTAATATATTTAAATATGTCTTTGTATGGTATTGTACCAGAGTCCCATTTCAAATTGTGATCTTTGTAAGTTAGTAAACGAAATGTGCTTCGAGTAACAGCATCGAGTTGATGCCATGGGTGTAATGATTTGAATTATAAAATTTTTGTAAAGTTATCATCATCTGAATAAGAGACTGAAATTTCTTTTTAACTAAAAATATGTCTATATTTAAAAACCCTTGTATGTAACAATGTATTTTTTTATGATACAACACATTACCTAAATTATAAATATATACATATGTTCACGGGCAATTGCTACTCAAGAATTTTCTGTACTGTAGTGTTGCATAAAATATTGTGTACGACGAATTAAACAGTCTCATATATTATGTGTTGACATGGTATGCATTTCACTTTCCAATGAGGGTATACCTAGAGTACAATTCTCACAGTATAAATTACAAATTATATCTGGGTCTTCCCGAATGTAAAGCAGCAAAAAATTGTATGCAAGTGGTATTTCATGAGCTGCAAAATGTATTAGAAACTCTTTTGGGAAGTACCGAAGCTTGTTTATTATGTCAAGAGTTAAAAGGGTCTTGCTCCTTCCAAAAGCAAGTTTTGCGGTGTACGTTTTTACCCACAACTCACCACATAGATCACAACATCGGCAGATATTCGTCACGTACACTTTACTGCACACTAGATGTTTCTTTTCTCAAGCAAACGAGCAGTGGAGACAGGTGCTGGAAGTAGATGGTGATCTTTGCTGTTGCAAGTGTGCTGCGTTATGTATGTACAGCTGATGATGTGAACACATGACACAATTGATACACGAATGGTTGACCAAAACGTTTCCTCCCAGCTAATTGACACTGTCACGAATTTCTTATTCAGAAAATACTTTCTATTACACAAATTAGTATTGAAGTTTATTGCTTGTTCACGTTACTTTTATACCCCTGTCTATACTAAGGTTGAAAACGTACTGCAACACCAGACAGGGTACTTCCCATCACATAATGTTAGCGAAGACTACACTAATTTTTAAAATATGTATTTATTCTTATATATATTGTGTTGTCCATCCAAGATGGTGG
>NQII01000166.1:822111-881263 GCA_002778355.1 Clitarchus hookeri
AAACATTGGTTCACTCACATCGTAATACGTCGTGCACATTATAATAAGAGGAGATATTACTCAAGAACTGTTTTCAGGAAAATTGGAAGTTTTAGTGTT
Organism: Clitarchus hookeri; assembly: GCA_002778355.1. NCBI lineage: Eukaryota > Metazoa > Arthropoda > Insecta > Phasmatodea > Phasmatidae > Clitarchus > Clitarchus hookeri. Next base: position 822,211 of record NQII01000166.1, read on the forward strand.
GATGTTGCTAAGGCAGATGATGTGTTTGTTAAGCAAGTTTCTCAAGCTCATGAAAGTTATGTTCTTATTTCTTTTTTGTATAGATTTGGTATACAAGTTATGACAAGTAACCCTGGTAGTTGACTTTTAGAGATTTGTTTCTTTTGTCATGCTCATAATAATCCTGGAGTTGCTGTTCACTATTTAAACCAAATTGATGTATGAGATATAATATGTTGGAAGACTTTTGCTTTACACAAAACTGTTATAAATCAGACTGCTGTTGTATCTGTAGCTCAAGCTCCTGTTTTATTTTCATGTAAAAAAGTTAAGTTGGAATTAGAAGATGAAGTATGGATGTTCAGAAAACTAGTTGGTACTACTGGTGATATTCATGTATTGGGTCATGTACAATTTGTATACAGTGTATAAATACATTATTACTATTTACTTAGTCGAATTTAATTATTCCCCGCCAATGAAGTTTTTCTAAGTTTAGGGTAAGCGTGTTTGCTTCAACCACTCATTCAATCTATTAAAAGTAATGTTTATAGTTTTTGTAAGTTCTTGAATTTTATTATTTGTGATCAGTATTTCAATTTATGCTTTCTCATGATACATATTCCATTGAAATAGAGTCCAGGAAAGTTGTGAAGAAAATGGGGCTGAAGTTTTTTCCATCAAACAAAGAAACGGGTATCTCTGCATTTTATTTAAAACTAGCAAAATTAACATTTTACATAAACTATAAAAAGGGAAATCCATGCAAAAGTTTTTTTATGTTAAACTTGATACTGTGGTTTAAGGCATTGATCCGTAAGTGTGCCCAGCATTAGGTAACAGGGGGTGCAAATCGCAAAATGAAGATCCACTTTTTACGAGATTAAAACTGCAAAGTAAAAACTTATTTAAACATATTCATTATAAATTTGCTATGCTACTTTAAAGATATATTTAATTTAGTGGCCGTTTCAAACATGCAGACTGTCAATTGAAAATATGAAATTGGCAAGATTCTTTAGCTTCCGTATGAGATGATGCAATGGGTGGGTGCCGCTGCACCCCATGCACCCCCCATTGCGTACATCTATGGATAAATGGTTAAGTAAAGAAACAACTGTGACTGTCACAGTGGTAGGAAATGTGTTAAAATGGATATAAATCAAGGAGAAATAAGATTACTGTAAGCATGTACGAAACACAAAACTCCTTCTAAAAAATTAATTATATAACGAATGGGGTAATTAAAAAATAACTGTTTCGGAAATGCATTTACACAGTGCAAGAAGGTTACACCTGAGTTAAGTATAATTCCTATCATGTGAATGGACATTTATCAAATTGGTTAATAAGTAATGTAAAGTTAGGTAAAAAAAAACCAAAGACCACTGAATGACTTTATGTATTTTTTCATTGAAAAACAACTTGCGACAGAGGTAGATATTCACCAAAATAATGAGGTAGGTGTGTGTGTGTGTGCGTGTGTGTGTGTGTTGGTTTTTTCTCTGTGTGCGCGCATGCACATGTGTATGCGCACATATGCATACGTACTCCCTTTGAATGTTGTTTGTCTGTAATTCATATACATTTGAGTTTCCTTGTACCCTATAATTAAGTGGTATATTTTTTCATTCAAATGAAAATGTTTGCAGGATTGCTAAAATTATAATAGTGTTATAGTTATTACCAGGTAAATATGTCTTATAAATAGTGCATAAAATTTTAGAACATATATGTGTGTGTGTACTTTATATATGTATGTATTCTAATTTTAGGTTAGGCTATATTAAGTTCAGTGTGCCCCACCCCCTCCCCCATGAAAATGTCTGTCTAGGCACAACTATGGTGGTGTGGCAACATTGTATATATTCCAAGTCTCTCTATCATTAAAGTGATTTTATTATAAATATGTGAGCATGCATTTCATGGATGAAAGTATGGAAAACTTACAGTGTTCACAATTGATTTATAGATATGTCAGTAAATCTGTATGGAATAATTGTCATTTGAAAACCACAGTAATGGTTGCTGAATTCCAAGGTATACTGTCAGTTAACATTGTTTAAGTGTTTGTGTGGTGTTTCATATGTTACATTTTCTTGTGGTATTAGGAGGTGAGGAAGGTTCTCGGTAAGCACTGGCATTCGCTGCTAGACTCGGAGCTGCCCAATGCTGTCCGCAGCTCCGACTACGATTCAGAGGAGTTCATCCTGCCTGTGGTGATGTATGACCAGCTGTCATTGGCACACAACGTATTCCTAGACTAGTGACAAGTGTTTCACCTCTGGACCAAGAATTCCGTGTAGAACTTGCTTGATGGAAAACTCTTATTTGTATTTGCACAGTCTTTTAAATCTGTCTTTGCAAGTTTGGAGTAGTGTTAGTCTATTCTTTTTTAAATATTTTCTGTTGTTGGTACTCACCATGTGAATCAAATTTTAGTGGTGATTTGATCAAATGTTTTGAATGTTTGTCGTAACATGAGTGTGTGCATGTGTATATATATGTATCATACAGGTTGAATGCATTGCTGTTAATATTTTTTCAATCAATAATCATTGTTACAATAAAGTTTTGCATAATTTTTTTAATATTACTGCCATAATTTTTTATGTTATATGTCACCACTGTCTTTTCTTCAAAAAATATTAAGCTTGAATTGTGTAGCAGTTATTGAAAAGGTTTATTTGTGATTGCTTTTAAAGCAAGACAGTTCTTTTTGTTATGCAAAGCTAAGCTATGTATGGAATAAATTGGTCTGTTTTATTTTATTTCATAAGATTTGTATTTCAGTCAAGATGTTAAATCGCTTGTACTGTATTCAGAAGAGTCATACAATGACTTTGTGAACATGTAAAACCATCATTAGTAATCCAGTTATCCATTTGAGTTTGGATAACATTATCCCCACCATATTTCTGGTTCTTGTCATTAACTATGTTTCAAAATGTTTGTAAACTAGAAGAATTATCTTGAGTTCGTTAACCACCTAGTATTGGCTATGAAAAATTAATTATAAAATGCCATTTGCATGCATACAGTAATATAAAACTTACCTATCATTAGTTAATGCGTGGTCTTTAAAAGCCAGGCATAATATTGCTTGAAATTATGTGTTGCCAGCTGTGTGCATTCTGTGACCGTATGAAATTGAAACATTTCCAGGAGACTGGAAATTCTTGGAATCCTTCTGATAATGTAATTTAACAATATCTAAATTAACCTTACTGAGTCTAGAAATATTGTTGTACTAGAGTGCATTTTTAATGATTTTATCTAAAGGTGTTGTTATTCCATCTACCACTTTTCTTCTATTAGTATAAAGTTATCGCAATTCTATGTTTATGGATAAATGTATATGTACATACATGCAGAATTACATAATTATCTGTAGCTTGAGTTATTCATGATCTGTTATTAATTAATTTTAATGGTTGTATATGTAGCAAAATATAACATCATAAAGAAGAATTGTTACAGATTTTCACATTTCTCATAATTTTGTGTTTATCAGCAGTATAGCAAACATATTATAAATGTTACCTAATTTTGTTACCGTACCTAAAATTAATTCTCTCTGTGTAGTCCATGTAGTTTTTACTAAAGTCTGTTTTGCACCTTATAATTACGCATTCATAGATATTCTGCAGGCAACAATATTTTTGTCTATAGAGACACAATGCCAATTGTGGAAGAATATAAATTACCAATGTGCAGTAAAAGGGCATGCTGAAGTATTGCCATATTCTATCCTAACTTTCTGAGCTAAACGCTGGGTAAAGGTTACCTGTTTCAACCGTTAGAGTAATTGGGAAAAATTATTTGTGTGTGTGCGCGCACACACACATGCGCGTCTGTCTCTCTCTCGCAGTGCTTCTTCACATACCACTGAGATTAAAAAGATATGTAAGAGGGTTTGTAAGCCTTTGGGATAAAATTCTGTGCCAGTAAATCCTGAAGGTTTTCTTTCTTCTTAGGAGCTAGGCCTGGCTTTGAAATAAATGCTGGTTTTAGGGGCAGGTCTTAACTATCTTCCTTTTCTTGATTACAGGTACTTCTTGAAAATTTTCACTGTAGGACTTCTTACAAAACATAGAATATAGGATCCACTCAGAACTTTGATAACTTTTACATCTGTCAGTTTTATTGTTTTCAGATCAATGGGACAGACAACTAAAGCAATACACTTTGCATCATAGAAATCCTCTTAGCATAATTCGTGCACATGGAAAGGTCCACTTCTCAGTTGGCACTTCAGCTGGTGGGGTTGTTACAATGTGCACTACACAATTCTTTAAGGGTAATTTAATCCCCTTTAGCAAAACTTTAATCAGGGACATTTTAACAAGTGGTACACAGATAGGAAGATGTGACTTGCAATTGATCAAGACAGTAAAGTTATAAAATCAAACATAGTTCCGAGTACCAAGTATGCAGTAGAGACAGATAATACAGGCTGTTCACGATTCGCATAACAAGAAATCACATTGACATTATACTAAAATGTATGCTAAGGGTATCACATAACTGTAATTAAAAACTGATTCCTAGTTCAAAAGTTGTAACTAAAATATGATAAATCTGTGTTTTAAATAATAAAATATTACATTTACTAACATATTAATGTCTACTAACTGACGAGTAACAAGTAAATGAAATTAAACAATTTGGGGGTGCAGAGCTTAACCTAGGGTTTGCGTATTCCGGTACTATTGGTGTATGTACACCTATAAACTTTTACAGTAGTCCTTCAGTACGGTAATAAGGATTCCCATGAAATTACTTTTGAGAGTAACACATGCTTTATTTAGATGCTTCTTGAAGGTTGTGGGGCTATTCTTGTTTCTGAGGTCAGCAGGGAGAGTATTACCAAGTTTGTGACCTTGAAAGTTGGAAGTTTTTCTGCCATGCTCAGGGTTGATTATGGTCAAGGGTTTGTCATTAGCATGCCTGGTTCCATGCTGATGTCTGTTTGGTAAGTGATCAGAGCACCTTGTGTTGTTATGGATGTAAGTTAGTAGGTTAAGTTCATACAGACCTTTTATGGGCAGTACTTTACTGATTATATACAGATCTTTAGAGGCAGTTATGTAAGGAAGGTCAAATGTTATTCTTACAGCATTGTTTTGAATCACTTGTAGGGGTTGTAGTACATTTTTGGAGCACTTCCCCAAATAAGGGATAAATATTGTAGCTGACTGTTTATCATGTTGTCATATATGATTTTTTTTATGACAAGATAAGCTCCGTGGAGCCTTCTTATGGCATATACAACTGGAAGGATTTTCTTAATTATTCTGTTTACATGCTCGTTCCATTTTAGGTGTTAATATATAATCAACCGTAGGTATGTGACATATGCAACTTTAGCAATTGGTTTGTCATTGATTAAGAGGATATTTACAGTGAGCTTCAGTTTAGGTGAGCAGAAGATAATGTTGTTTGTTTTGTCAGCATTGAGAAGTATTCTTTTTAACCTGACAAATTCCTGGAGAGTAGGTAGGTCGCTCTGCATGTTTGCTTACATATTAGGAATATCAACATTGTTTTTGTAAAAGAGGACTGTGTCATCTGCAAACAACATTGGAATTCCATGAAGGTTAAGCTTTCCAGTGTTGTTGATATACTGTATATGAAGAATAAGATAGGGCCAAGTACGCTACCTTGAGGGCAGAGATGTAGATTTTCAGAAAAGTTTTGGACAAGAGAATTTTCCTAAAAAAATTTCCTGACTCAAAATGGATCAAGGATTTGGTGCAACAAGTGTACAGTTACACATATTTCATAAACAAATCTGAAGTGCTATATTCTATATGTAATGGAAATTTTTCAACTATGCAAATCATAAATCAATTATTGTTTATGATATTTAATTACACACACAAAACATAAAAAAGAAAATGTGAACGGTAGACTTTAAATAATAATGTTATAATTCCTGAAAGGCAATGTGCTTGAAAAGTCATTACAGTACACATACTGGAAAAGTTTTCCTAGAATCTAAACAATACCTTTATAAGGCCTGGATAGGCAATATGCTCAAAAAGTCACAAAATTCACAGTCAAAAATGTTTCCTAGACTAATGCGTTTATAATTCCTTGCAGTCTACACTACACACTTGGATTAATAATTTTTAGCAAATGAAATTATTTTACACAATACAGTACAATGCCATTGTACAAAAAAATTTAGTTAGTAGTCATGCTCGCTGTCGCTGTTGATTTGTGCCCATCTGCATAGAACTGCTGCTGCTGGTATCACAAGATTCTGGTTTACTTGGATTTGATGGATTCTCTTGCAGTGACAACAAAAAGAGATTCTGAGAAACAGAAACCAGGTTGGCAGTGCGTTCGCTTGTTAACCTGTTCCTCTTTTTGGTTTCTGCCATCACAGCTACTTCATCAATGTTTGGGATGTTTTTGCAACGTCTATGATTGTATCAGGTGCAGTAAGTAGTTCATCTTCTAACAATTTAGAGGCACAAATACTATTAGAAAGTGCATAGTACACGAATAAATGCAGTAGTAGTCAACCACACCAAAGGTAACAGCATAGGTGCTGTTTCTGTAGTAATTGGATTTTAATGGCGCTCAATTCTTAGATTTTAGATTATTGATTCTACGATTCCTTAAGAATTGAGGGCGTCACGGAATTAAAGTTTTATATCCCTAAATTCGATTTAAAAACATGAAGAAAATATTATTTGCAGTCTGACTAAAAATTTGAGCATATTTGAACACTTTAGTTTCTGAGAATTTATTAAAATAATATTACTGAAAAATCTTTTACTTCCTGCCGTGAACAGCCTGTATTTGAATTTTAAAAATAAATATATTTACATTTGATTTCTGATGCAAATTACTTATCCCAGAAATAGTTGCTCCAATAGTTTTTTTGTATTAGCTTCCAATACAATGATTGTATCCTCTCTAGGCAATTTTTACATGCTGTCATATGTCCCTCAATTTTTTTTTTTTTTGCATTATTTGCGTAAGTTTGTCCACAATATTTACATTTTCCTGTTATCATCTTTGTTTTTCCCTCAAAGACTTCAATATAATGGTGCCACACACTAGTTTTTTTCACATTAGGCATTACTTACAATCGCACTTTACATTTACTTAACCATATAAACGTAATGTGTACTTCAAAACTTGGGGCTCACTCACAGTAATGATTGAGCTGTAACTAACTGGCAACTACACAGCATACCTGTTTACATAGTAAAGTAAATCCCCTGCGCAGGGGAAATCCCTTTATCAATTTCTCATTGTTTAGCAATGTGAACCCCTATTGTATGGAGGTACTGAGGTAGGGAATTCCCCTTATCATTTTCGCACTGGTCTCTTTTGCAAGGTGAACCCCAGCAGTCCCGCCTGTTGTGANNNNTCCTGTTGTGAAGACAGGAAATTCCCCTTGAATTTGTATTTTCATTTAATTTCCCCTTTTTTAGTTGAAGTGTTTGTTAACTAAATATTATTGTTAAGGGAATCCCTATATTCATCCCAAATAATTTTAATAAAATACTGTCATTTTCAAATTAAAAAAATTTCCAGAAAAACATATTAAAGAAAATTTTCTGCAGAAAATTTTCCAGCCCACATCTGTTTGAGGGACACCAGTATCAATTGGCCAAAGTTTGCTAGTGTTGGTCTCTATCTGCACTGTCTGGTATCTATTGGATAGGTAGTTTTCCAGTAGTTTTAAGGCAATTCTTCTCACTCCATAGTAATCCAGCTTATTGAGTAGGATGGATGGTTAATCACGTCAAAAGCTTTACACAGATCTGCAAATATGGCTCCAGCAATCTTGTTTTGTATGTCAGTTCTGATATTGTTTATTAAGAAAAGTGCTGCTTTCGTAGTACTGGAATTTTTTCTGAATCCAAATTGCAGGTTATATATAATCTTGTTTATGATGCTAAGGATTGATGTGGGCCAATAGTTAATAACATTTAACTTGTCTCCTGCCTTGTGAGCCAGTATAACTTATGCTATTTTTTAGATGTCAGGGTAGATACCGAGTAAAAATGCATTGTTAACAGCAGTTACTGAGATGGAGGTTGTGGTATCTTTACCTTTTGACGAGTTTAGGTGAAATTTTGTCATGACCAGCACTTTTTAGCGGTAGGCTGTCGATAATGTCAATTTCAATTTCATTACTGGGTTTAGAAACAAAGTTGAGGGATATCTAGCTAAGGTGTTTAGATTATTAGCATTGTCTTCTGGATGTGATTCTATAGCTGCTAATTTCTTTCCTACAGTTGAGAATTGTTCACAGTAAACATTTGCTATTTCAAGTTCATTTGTGACAGTTGCCATCAGTATCTCTAATTGATGTGATACAAGACCCAGTTTTGTTTTTCCTGCCCAAGATAATATTTATATGTTTTTCCAAAGTAATTTACTATTGCCTCATTATTTCAGAAAGTTTCATATCATATAGTCAGTTTGTGCGACCGGCTTGTTCTGTGGTTTATCATTACGCAGTGCCAGAATAGGAATTGCTAGTAAAATTGCACGGTGGTCACTGAGTACAGTATTGATTGTCATAATATAAATATTCTCATTGCCTATGTTGGTGAGGAAGTTGTCAATCAGTGTTTCAGTATCCCCAGTAATCCTTGTAAGTTTTGTATTTAAAGTGATAAATCCAGTGCCGTTGTTTGTTATGTTGTACATTAACGAGGAGGTAAGGTGATCATTGATGTTAATATTGAAGTCGCCGGCAACAAAAGAAGGTGTGTTTAGGCAGTTGCTTAAATTATTATCAAAAGTATGAATTAAGTCTGTATTGTTATACTGAAGAGGCCTGTAGTAGACACCACATAAAACTTTTGGAAATTTTCCTAGGCTGAGCAGTTCCAGCCATATTGAGTAAATCCCTCGGACTGTATGCCAATGAGGTTACGTTGACATTCGTCATTGACATACATTGCCAGCCCACCTCCTTTGGATTCAGTCCTACTGGAAAAATAAGCTGCATAGCCAGGTAAGCTCTAATAGTAAGTTTCCTCATCTGTCAGCCAGGATTCAGAGAGTGCAATTACTGTGGGATAATAACCCATCTGTGACAGGAAGATTTTGAAGTCAAGGAATTTATTTCTTAGAATATCTAATATTAAAGTGGAGGAAAGTGCAAGAGTCAACTGTAGGTACTGATGAGTCAGAAAAGGTTTTGTACGCGTACTCACTGAGGGTGATACCAGATGCGGTCTTGGTTTCAATCACTGACATATTTTGGTGGACCCACACAGTTCGTCCAGGCACCATAGGTATCTTACTTGAGTAGGCTTGTCACCTGAAGTCTTCTTCACGATTATCTTGCCACGTCTGGTCCAGGTTGCTTCTATTTTCCCGTTTCTGCGTTCTTCAAGGGCTTCAGCTAGTAACTTTTTGTTAAAGGCAGTCAGGTGATCATTCAAGAAAAATTGTGTGTTGTCGCCATTTATGTTTATGTCCTTAGTATACACAGTGCCTTTAGCTTTGCGTTTTGCCATTAGCTCATACTTCTCACTTCACAAAGTGAGCCATGATGGAGTGAGGGATGTTCTGGTTCTTAGGTTGGCAAAGGTTTTGTTTCTTTGCTTTAGAGCTGAAAGTATTATGTTCATCTTTCATCGTACTGCAATCTTCTTGAATAGCAGTAAAACTAGCAAATTTACGTTCCAGTTTGTTGTTCATATTGTCAACACTAGTTTGAAGTGATTCAATCGCAACTCGTAGTTGGTCATTAGTAGCCAATAGGTTAACTTTACATTTGTTGCATTTAAATGGGAGTTTACTGGCTTTCAAGGCCTTGTAACTCCTTTTAGATAAACCGGTACACTTAGTATGGAACCACAAGTAGCAGTTGTCTTTTACAACATTATTACAAACTCCGCACAAGTCTGTCACACCTCCCGCCATTATGTTTAATCAGGGAATGAACCGAGTCGCCTTCATTGTGGCATTCAATCAAATATTTGTGAGTTACAGATTTTTATTCCCAGATATTGAACAGCATAAAAATAGAGGCCCGACATAAATTTATTTTTGTGGTTGCCAGTGCAATTAGGCAACAAACGTTGTGCATAAATCCTTTTTAGGTAAAAAAAATAGATCATGTACTAATGCGTGAACACGCTATGAAACATTGCATAGCTTGCATGCTGTTCCTTTTTTCTTCGCAGATGGCAACATAATCCCAATGAATATCAGCAAATGACCTGCTTGAAGTATTAGCCAGGGTGTAATGGTTTTCAATTTTCAGAATAGATTCAATATGCTGCTGAATACTTATGCATGTATATATGGATCCAGTGTTTTCTATGTTTTGTCCTCTTTGATCTGGCTCCCTCTGCTACTTTATCATTTTTTCTAGAACTGTATGGATCTGCCAATAATATCTAAAATGTTTTTAAAAAAGGTATTACATACCCAACTTGTTCACCATTCAGGCAAAAATAAAATGGATTATTGTGTTGCAGTGGCGGTCTGCTACCTCCAACATGAGTATAGCAATTCCTAGGAACAATAGGCTTCCTAGACCTAAATATAGATCTCCTCTGGAGATCTATATCGCCTAATGACCAGTAAGCCAAATACAGTTGCTGTCTACACTCAGTACTGAACTTTAAAGTGCATCAAAGCTTGCAGTTTTCTTTACATCCTGCCTTCTTGTGCCTCTGGTATCTTACCTGTTTACTTATTTTGTGTGGGTTTCGTATGCCTGTCCAGTATTTCTTGCGTTCTTCAGAAGGTTCCTCTTTCATTTCTCCACCGTTTCACACTTTTCTGTGAAGGAATGACTAAAATACAGGTCGATGTGTCGTGCATGCCTGCTATTGTACCATTCCTATCGACAGTGTAAAAAGAACTACTGTTCTTTACTGGAGACAGTTTAGTTGGAGTAATGGTTAATTTGGGGTTTTCACGTAGATTTCCACTCGCACCAAGATTATCAGTATCAGAACTGTCCTATCATTTCCATCATCATCTTTGGGAGAAAACATTTTGTTGTAAAGCACATTGGTCTTCAGGAGATGAGCTACTTGATGAACTATTTGATGATGATGAACTGGATGTTGAAGATCTGTTAGGTGGGACACTTGAATGTCTTGTAGAAGCTTCAGATACAGGAATCAGGCAACCCGCATGTTCTCGATCAAAACGGAGAAAGGAATAACTGTACTTTGGATTACTTAGAAATGTTTACTAATGACTAGCGCAAGCACTGTGAACACTGCACTATAACTATGAAGATATTGCTTATTAAAAGGAATGTAATGTATACCTAGTTTCTCTAAAGACTTCGAAACTACAGGCTTATTTTCCATTAAACACTGATTTGTCTCATCTGGTCCCTTTGCAACAGCCTGCTTTGTTTCAATCACCTTAGTATCAGCCAGAGATAGCTGGAACACCATTTTATCACAAGAAGACATCATGGTCTACAGACACTGAAAAAAGAATGATTCCGTGAAATTTAAATGATTTACAACCTCGACCTATTTCAGCACTGGGTACTGTTTCTAACCATAATGACATAACTAAACATAGTTGAATGAAGTTTTTAAAAACCAGACATTCTTTGTAGCAAGAATGACATAATAGTGTTCGGTGCATAATTTATACCTGAATTGACGTCTACGATTTATGGCAATAATCTCGCAAGTAGAAATAGTAAAAATAAAATAATAATTGTTCATGGCAAGAATGTCATATTTCGATGTACCACACACATAACATGGGTGGGTTTTCAGTGCATACTATTATGTGTCTAAATAATACATTATGCACGGGAGACTCAATGACAGGGTATACTTACGTACATTACAGCAAGGATGTCACAACTCCAAATATGTCACACTAGAACAACTACAATAGCATGCATTCCACACAATGCCTAGGCCGCATCTCAAATGATACTGTATTGTTGCTCGCAAACAAAACTAAGTAAGGAGGCGAAAAAACGACACAGCTGCTCTGTCTCTGTATATGATTGAACTTCCAATTATGACGTTCTTCCAGTCAAAAGTGCATGCAAGAACCACTGCACAAGTATATGTAACCTTAAAATGGTGATTTTTAAATTATGATGTTTTTAATGAGAGATATGACAAAAGTGTCCAAGTAAACCCCACTATTTCCAAGGAGGCAATTCAAGCCCGCAAAAGTTTGCTCACTGTCACCACATCTGGTGAGGGGGTAGGGACACAACATTGAAATTTAAAATGGGAACTTCCATGTTTTATTGCAGATTTGGATTCTTCATCAATACATTTAAAATATATAATTAGAAACAGTTTTTGCAACTTGTTGTAGATGGTGCTGTAATTGGTTACATCAATTGTGAACCACCATTTTTCATTCCAGAAGGAATATGCTATAAAAACTACCACATTTGTGATTGTTCGGCCTGTGATTGATGACGCAACAGCAGCAAGATGTAGTTATGCATCTACATTCTTTGCAATGTTAAAATGTATTCTTCTTCAATGGTTAAGAAAAGAAACCTTTATGATTCAAATCATGTAGATATAAATAATGTGTATAGAGGATCCCCTCGCCTCTCACCATTGAAGTGCTTGTTTTGGTGAGTCCCCTTGCCTCTCACCTTCAAGGTGTGTAATTTAAATGCTTTAAATAATGGCCTCCAACTTTGATGAATTTAGTAATACGGGGTTAAAATTACGGTACACAATGTAAAAGTGTGTCTGCGTCAATTTGGGCACAAGCATTTCAGATTCGTTTAATCATGTTGTTGCTACTGTAAGCGCCACAAGTCATGGCGACTCGCCTCCCTAGATGCCTGCGCTTGGGCTGACTGTACAGCCATGCTGGCTGAAACTGGTATTAGTAATGGCCCTGTTGTGTACAAACTATTACAAAAACATTCGGCATGCAGATACTAATGTTTTTAACACAACATTCAGGCTGCGACTGTCTGCGGTCGCATGTACCTCTCCCCTCGCCAGCCTCACCCCACTCACCAGGACTTGTGGCGCTAACAGTAATTGTTGACACTAGGAGATACTCCTTATTTTTGAGGAAACCCCAAGAAAGAAATGTAGTGGTGGAAGGTCTATAAATCAGGCAGGCCAATTTAGTGGACCACCTCTGCCGATCCAGCGACCATTGTAAACGCGATCTAATATCACCCATGCTACTGCTGCTGCTGTGCAGTGTGCTGGACAACCATCATGTTGAAACCACTTTGTCTGTTGCGGTTCAAGGCTTAGGTCTTGAAGCAATGTCGGTAGGGTTCCTGCAGAAAGTTGTTGTATTTTTCATAGTTCAAGGAACCCTCAATGAAATAAGGACCAATGAGTCTGTGGCCTATGATACCACACCAAACATTCACAGACCAAAGATGCTGATTTTCAACTTGATGCAACCAGTGTGGTGTTTTCCATACTCCAGTAATGCATGATGTGTCAATTAACATCACCATAGTTCATGATCTGTGAACAGTACTCCACAAAAGAAATCTTGGTTTTGTGTTTTTGTTGCAGTGCCCACTGACAAAAATTTTACTCTATTCTTGAAATCATCGCCATGTAGTTCTTGATGCATAGACTACATGGTACGTATGCTATTTTTTACACTTTAGTATTCTTCAAACACTAGGTATAGTATTCATAATCTCTTTTGCGATGGAGAGACAAGGAACATTCAGTATGCATCTTGTTTTGGCAGGAAAATGTGATTCTTAAACAATTAGCGAGTTGTTTGCGTGTTGGTTACAGTTGCGGTCACTCTCAATGTTACAACAGGCCTTGACCTGCCTTAAACAACTCACATGCTGTTAATCTCTCTTTGTACTTGTAAAAATGGTGCATGGCTTACATTGTTTCGATAATTGAGATACAATGCGCTGGCAGATACAATTATTTGCCAACATACTGTTCTTGATTCACACAAATGGAGGGGTGGATAATAATACAGAAAATTAAAAAAACTTTGGTTTGATGCAGCATAAATCTAATTTTAAATGACTACCAAGTAAATATGTTTAAAAAATCTCAGCAAAATTAGGTATAAAACTATAGTATCGTACATATTTATATTTTTGTGGGTACTTAATTTTTCTAGAAAGGAACTTTTTATGAATTCCATGGAACTATTTGTAAAATCTTTAATTGATTTTCATTATTTGTGCTGCTAATAAAGTGTTTTGGAGGAAAATAAATATAAGTTCCATAGTATTTGAGTTACAAGGAATTACCAAGACAACAATCATAACAGCAGGACTATTAAGCACATCTTAATAACTTAGCAAAATTTCCATTACATAGTCTTTTCAATGTTTCTTATAACAAATCATATTTTTTTAATTATTGTTTCTTGTAGGTTTACGTGTTCATTTTGTAAATTTTAAAGTATCAGTTTTATGAATTAGTAACGAATGATGGGATTTCCCATTTGCAATTGGAATGTTCCTTCTGGTGGCATGCAAGAGGACTCAAAAACGAACAACCTGATGGTGGGTGGCAAGGGGACACTCTGCAAACATGTATTACATCAGCATGTTTCGAAACATTTTGGTTATCTTTCATCAGCATTGATGCATAATGTATTACATCATTAGGGTTCCCCATGCATAAATGCCTAGAAGTATATCCACTTCTTGCTACTTGTAGTACCATCTATAGCAGGTTAAACAACATGTTTAAGATGAAAACGCAGTAGTTTGTACCATGGATTCCTTCTGGAATGAAACATGGTAGTTCCTTAGTGATGTTACAAAAGGTATTCTACCGTCCATCGATTACAACACCATCTACAACGAATCGCAAAAACTCTGTTTTTAATAAATCTGTAAAACGTATTGGCATTTAATCTGAATCTTTAATAAAACCATGGGGTTCCTATTTTAAATATCAGAGTTGCTCCCTCTCCCCTTTCTTTCACCCTTCTCCTCCCCTTCCCCTCTGCATCCCAAATTCAGCACCGAGCTAACTTTTGCAGGCTTGAATTGCCCACTTGAAAATAGTACGGGTTTACATTTTTTGGACATAACTGTTTTGTGTTATTCTGTAGTTTCAGGTTAGACGAGTATAGGCACACACATAGGATGTCCCATTTATCTTGACCACCCACAATAACTCCATACCGGGACTCCAAATGAAAAAGTGTTTCACACAAAAATTGTATATCTTGAAGGAGGAAATAATATTTCTGGGATGTCTGCCTTATAACATTATTTATTAATGAGATACGAGTTCTAACACAAGTTTTTTAAAAGACACCATGTATCTATTCGTCAAACGTTCAATGAAGCTCGTCAAGACCTATTTAAACATGTAGCACAATGCATACTTTCATAACATGAACACTAAATACAACACAGAAAGTGGGATCTCTGCTGCCCATTTGTAGTACTATCCATATGGGTACTGCGAGGGGTAGAACATTCAGATTATACGTTTAAAGTGGTGACCATTGGCAGTGAAACACAAGTTCAGTCGTTGCTGGATGAATGACAACACTGATTCCTCCAGTGTTACCTGCTGAAGAGCATTAAAAGCATGTACAATACGTTCTTGCATGTTCTCTGGAGTTGTTGGAATATCTGTAACATGGCAGGATTGCATAACTTCTCAACCGGAAGGCTTAGGTAAATCACCTGGTATATATGATGCCGCATACTTACACACATGTGCATAATAAATTTTAGTACTTAATAGTATTTGTACATGTAGAAAAACACGGAAGACAAATAATAAACTGGAGTGGAGTATAACAGATGTATTTGGATTATAACACGACATCACTACAACACGACATGCTACGAGAGCGCCATCATGAACTAGACTGCAGAACAACTGCATGGCCTTGGCCAATAGCCGTGACTCTCCGTATAGCCAGGATTAACATTAAATATAGCAGAGGCTAATATTCAACAGTACAACTAAATAAACCAGAGTAAACAAGTTACTTGAACTGATAGAACACAACTGTAATATTGATAATAAATACATAAAAGTTTTAGATTTTGTTTGTGCAGATGAAGTTTTCAAGCTAGCTATATGGAATTTCTTTGTTCTTCATATTACTAGAATATGGGTATCGCTTCATTTTTGCTATATCAACACAGTATCTGATACTAGTTTTTATTTACCTAACTTGAGGATAGCAACTTTAACTTTATTTTTTCTGTCTTCTCAGCTGCCAATATCTTTGGAAAAGTATTGAGACAGAAATTTGCATTATATGTATTTAATAATATGTGGTTTATAAATTTTGTGTAAAAGTTGTTGAAGTCCTGATCACTTATAAAATAGTGTATTTTGGCTAGTATTTTGATGTGTTTTTTAATCTTATATCTTGGTGTTACGTGGTGTATTAAATCTAGTCTCTGGTATTACTCTTGTTCATTTTGTGTGGTAAGTTACCAGAAATTTGTGTAGAGATTGCTGGATTATTGATGTACAGTTTTAAAAATTATTTGCAATTCTGGTAACTCATCAGTGGGGTTTTTTTCTCTGTATGTGTATGTCAAATTTTTGTGTTGATACAGATGACTGTTGAAATATTTCTTTGAGTCTAAGTACTTTCAGCTAATTTAGCAGTGCTGTGGTTGATAAAGAGCATTGTTTAATGTAATCTTAATTAATTAATTAGGCCATGTACAAGCATATAAATCCACATAAAATATTATTCTAATTGTAGCAGTTTGAAAGTGAAAGCATTTTGGTGCCATTGGTGGTGTATGTAAATTTCCTTGGTACATTTTCCTCTAGGCAATAAAATGTATTGTGTTTGTTTATATAATTTTTTTCAGAGTACCAACAACAGATTTTTTAGTACACTATTTCCTACTCCAAGCTGTAATGGAGAAGTCGTCCTAATTCAAATCCTGTGAGCAGGAAGTGTTACTGGCAGCATTGTAGGTGTCTGGTCACAGTGTTCAAGAACACAGTTAATTGTTAATAGCCTACAATATTTTACTTATAAGTTTATCTTTTGGCATAAATTTATTATTCTTTATATTATTCGGATTATAGGCATACCATAAATATTTGTGTGCTTAGTTAGAATTATGAAGATGGACTGGTTTTTTTTATAACCACGCAACAATATTTGGACTGACTTAAATTGAAATATGTTTGATGACGAGAGACTGTAAGGCAGACTGCTTCCTTTGTCTTTTGTGTGAAATAGAGTGTACCATATAGAAAACTGCATCAGCAGTGCTAACTGTAGTTGGATAAGGACACTGGCAGCTAATACTGGTTATTTTTAACTCTGTGTATGATATGTTCTGAATAAGAATACGATCATTGTGATGACCTTCCTTGAATGTGATTTGTTACTATTGTTAAGAATTTTTTCCATTGCATCTCTTTTGAACCTTCTGTTTGTCATATAGGAAACTGATTTAAAATTCCATACTTTCTCTTGATAGTTATTAAATTATTATCCTAGCCTGAAGCAATCAAGAGTTTTGAGGTACTTGGTAAAGTGATGCTCAAGAGGGTTGTAAAATATCTTGTTTGAGTGGTGATTCGTACTCAGCAAAGCATCATTGCAGTGTTCGTGCAATATAGCCCACCTTCCAAACACTGTAATTGTAATTCAGAAATAGGACATTTAAGTTGTGCCAATTTATTTAAATACTCACCTCACAAAATACTTTTCACCATTGGGATTAATGAGATACTTGGAGTTCATGGTTCAAGAGAAAATATGGGATGAAAATACACACTGTCTGTACAGAAAGTACCAACTGTATTTTAATCTTAATCTGGGACATATACATGGCATTTACGTAGCTCAGAATTTTTGGGTGCTATGAAGGCATTGTTTGTTCTTAACGTTGCTTTTCGTTGCTTGAACATATGTCTCTTGATAAGCTGTATCAAAAACTTTTGTAAACCAAACTTAATGGCCACAAATGTGGGGGACAAGACCACAATTAAAGAAATACATAACTTTTTATTGAAAAGTGGGTGATACTGTTTTCTGTGGTGAACTGTTTTTACAAATCATTCACATGTTCTCGTGTAGTTATGAAATTTTCTGTTTAGTGTTACTGTGTACATTATAAATATCCTTCATGTATAAAGCATGTAATTTTAAATTATATAATTTATTTTGTCATTGTAAATAGTGGTGGTAACAGTTTATGTCAGTGCATGCTTCTGGTTTATATGCTGCTTCATTTTGCAGATAAAGAACAACAAAAGTGTCATGCCATGTTGCCTCAAGCACGTATGAGCACCATCTTATATCTCATGTATGTAACGTTGAGTGTTTATCTCATATGCACAAACCTGTAATACAATTGTAGGGCATGTGGATCAAAAGCTTGGGGAAGGGGCAGGGCAGTTGTTAGATAATACTGTAAAGGATGTTAGGATTTTGAAAATCTGTTTTGGTTTTCTTTATTTTTCATTTCAATTTGATTTTAATATCATCATCTTAGCCTACATATGAACAAGCTGTGCTTAGAAATAGGCCACACATTTTTAAAGGAGCTGGTGTTATTAAAAAAAAACTTTTTGGCATTCTACTGGTGTTGCTTCCTGTCATATTGCCTTGGCTAATTGTTTTTACACTTGGTGTTAGCATAGAATTTTTTTTCTTCCAAACAACTTTATTTGCATTGTAAATTACTGTGCCTGTTTAGTTTCTGACTGTAAATGAGACTATGATGATTAGAGCAGTGCTGATACTGATATACTATGTACCATATAAGAAGGCCACATTCTTAACAGTTGACAATCGCTGCACCTTTTCGTTTATGTATCCATTCGCCATCAACTGATGTATCAAGAATAATAGGCTTTGATGTGGCGAGTCAGCGCGTCCAGGAGGTGCTGGTACGTGTGGCAATTGGTGAACTGCTTGGGTGGCGCTGGTGGCGCTCCATATCGAAATAAAACGCAATTTCAAAAACTTTTTTCATGTCTTATCCCCCCTCTCCAACCCGGCTTTCCTTACGTGTTTGATATTAATTCCAAAAGCATACAGAAATATTGCATAATATTGTTGGATTATATTTTCTAATAATCTGACTGGAAAATATTTCAAATTCCTTTCGTTCCGAGGCAGTAATAGAACAACAGTAAACTTTAAAAATACGCTACCTCTTGAGAAAAAAATGTGGCTCAGAGCACGTGCTGAAATGTTGTGCACGCCTTCTGTGGGGTTATTTTCGAAGCGCTACAAGCCAGAAGAGAATAGCGTTCATTTGCTTTGTATAATATATTTATGAACAGATGCCAATAGTTTTATTTTTCACGAGTTCTGCATAATTTTTAAAGTAACACATATTTTGTGTACAGCTTTTACGAACATCCCTACACACGCCCTTCAAACCTCTCGCCACCTGCCGCGGCCACCCAAGTAGTTCACTAATTGCCACACGAAGCAGCACCTCCTGGACGCGCTGACTCGTGGCATCAAAGCCAGTTGATGGCGAATGGATACATAAACGAAAAGTAAACATTGGCGCGGCGATCGTCAACTGTCAAGAATGTGGCCTTCATATATGGTACAGAGTATAACATATCACAAAAAGTCAAAAATGCATTTAAATATCCTTTATGACTATTTGTATCAACACTGAGTATCATCAGTATTGGCTCATAAGAATCTATGTTGGCAGAATCAGTTAAAAGTGGTATCAGCCTAGTCATAATGGGGATTATTATAATTTCTCGTAAATGCCATAGAACCCATTTAGATTGATCATAGTAGTGATATGTGAAACTTTGAAAAATTTGGAGTTTAATTGAATCTTTAGACTGCAAAATACATATTAGCTTTGAAGTTTTTTAGAAGGTTTGGTTTAGCACCAACATTCTACATTATGTAAATAAACAACATATATTTTACTCTTTGCTTTTATCACATGAATATTTCCTTAAGAATTTATTATGGAGTAAATATTTTGTACTGAAAAAACCATAAATTTTAAATTCACCTTTAATTGCAGAAATTTTGATGGCCTTGTGACAAAATAGCCACCATTTTAAGGTTATTCACACTCTGGGTTGCATACAGTAGGATGCATTAAGTTTGCTTCTGTAAAAAAAAACATACACAAGAGATACAAATACCTCTTTATTTCAAGTAGTAAGTGAAATTAGGGGTGCACGAAGTGCATTTACATATATGAATTTTCATTGCTTTTTACTGTTTCACACATGATAAGTTCTAAACAAATACTTCATACCTGCCACCATATTGATAATTTGTTTTAGCACATAATTATCAGTAATTGAAATACTGTGATAATCAAAAAAATGTGTATGTAAGTGTTACTGATGCTGTGAAAATATCTTAAATAATTTCTACATAATTACTTATCTGCAAAGCCATAATTCTCGGCTAGTTCAGTGTTTGAATGATGCAGAAGTAGGCATGTTACAAAGTCATAAAACTTGTATTTCTAAGAATTTATTATTATGAACTATCTAACAGTGATTACATTAATCGTACATGCAATAAATAATTATATGTCATCACCAAAACTCATGGGGCAGTGGTGGCACAGCAGCGAGAGTATTTGCCTCACACCAAGTCTAGCTGGGTTCGCTTCCTAATGTCTCTCCCGGATTTTCACATATGGATATTGTGCTAGACAATGCTACTGCTTGTCTGGTTTTCTCGTGAATCTTTCAATCCCACTGCACTTGTGCTCTGGCGCTGCTCCATATCCAACTTGCTTCATCCTCATCGCCTTTCAAGGTCTTGTTGAGAAATGCTCAATGTATCTCTGCTCCACTCCACCATACACTTATGTAAATTACAATCTTTACTTGAGAAAAACATTTTACAGTATTCATGCTTAAAAAATGCCAAAATAAAATACTAATACCCTGTGAAATAGAATTTTGGTGCGTCATAAAGGCTTCAAAAAAATTTGCACTCAAAAAAAATTTATTGCTTCCTATAACCCTATGTTGTAATTGGAACATTGTGTAGATTAAAAAAGAAATTTAAAAATGTTAAGTCTTTATAGATGCAACACCAGCTACAATCTAAATGTTTAGTGTGCCTCATTTTTTTAGCCAAAAAAGTGTACTAGGTACAAGACACTGATGCACATTTCCTCTCAAAACTCCTATGTGATACTTAGTCAAGTCATATTCACTAGCAGTGGTTTTTTAATGCTACCATCATTGCGTACTTGTGCATATAGCCAGATTGTAGTGTTGAGTACAACATGAACGTAATAATTGGTGAACTGTAGGAATCTTACATGGCAGTTTAATTTATTTATCTCACTGTTAGAAATAAATTTTTTTCCTGGTGCCATTAAATAAATATTCTGTACACACATTTTTAACACGTTCAATCCCAGCACCTGGTCAGACCTATGTATTGCTGACCCAGCAGTTTAAAGAATGTCAGCCATATTTTACAACACAAAACTAAAACTGTTATTTTAAACAAACTAAGAGAGTTAAGAACATGAAAATTTTCCAGCTTATGAAACACTCACTCTAGTACTGTTTTAGTGTGTGATACCTTTATATGAGTGGTATCTTTAAGATTCGGTTTTTTACTATAATAATATTTGAAGTTTTTCCTTTTATCATTGTGTACCAGTTTGTAAACATATAGGCATGTTCACTGTTGTCATCTGAGAAAATAGTTAATTTTTTTTAAGTCAACATTCCTGTACCACATGATTTGTAAAAATCAAAAGCTCAGTGTCTGTGAGAGTGATTTTGTAGAGATACTAAGTTATGATGTTAAGGCTAAGCTCATGGCATGGTGGGTGTTTTATGTATATATAACTTCTTGCTTATTATCCCACAGATAAAGTTCCCTACTTAAGTCCTTGGTTCTTAGGTGCTGTATGTGTGTGTATATATATATATATATGTGTGTTTTTTTTTGTGTGTTATTTTTATTATATCTTGGTTGTTAAAACACCAGCCAGTTGTGTATACTGTCCATAACTTTTCACTCATTTGCACTTCTCATGGAAAGCAGTTTATTGTAAAAAAAAAAAAATGGGTTTTCCTTATCACATCACAAAATGTAAGATAATTGTTACTTTCATTAAAATATGTACATGTTTCATTAAGTGTCCAGTAGTGTCTCGACCAGGCATTTGGTTGATCAACATATTCGTATGTAGGTCTGTTTATTGTGGCAAGCATGTCTGACCTACTAGCGTAACACTGTATGAGGTTAACTGTGTTTCTAAGCAAGGAAAATGTATATAAAAGATCTTTAAAGAAAGTATTTGTATTTTTGTATAGACTTGTAAGTGTTCTGTGCTTTTAGATGTGATGTTACCATCCACAGAAGTTGATGTAGATTGCAGTAGAAAAATGCCTCTTGATGGCAACAAACGAGGAACCTGTGATAAAATGAAAGTATTTTTTATGTGTATGTAGCAGATATTAACCATGCAAGTGTGAAAACATTGTGGTGGTGGGGGGGGGGGGTTGGTTGGTGGTGCTGAATTTCAATTAATTTGGTTACAGTCATATGTTATGAGTATATGCTTACACCCTTGCCTACAGAGCACAAGCCAAAATAATTTTCTTCTTTGAGTACTGATAAGCAATATTAATACTGTAACTTGTTGGTAATGTATACGTGGTATGTGTGCACTCATGCTGTGTATCAAAAGTATAAAAATTTGATAATCAGTATTAAAGCTATTTTAAAGGTACTATTATTATGTGAAGAAAATTACTGTGTTGTTATTTTTATAATAAGAAACTATAAATTCGCTAAGTATGATGCAGAGATTTTGTGGTGAACTAGAACAAATTTGTTAAGTTTGGTACTAATCAAAGGTGTACAAAATTATCCCTTAGTCAATGGATAAAAATTATTTTCTGTGGTAGTGGTATGGTTTTGTAAATTTCACGTTGCCATGGCAAATGTTTTTAATTGCGTCATGTTTAAATGTTTTGTATATGTAAAAAAAAAAAATTCTCAACCATATATGTTGAGACAAGATTTTATGGTTATACTGTTAGCTTAGATTAATTTTTCAAATTAAATAAGTATTTTACATAATGCATAAATACAATTCATATAAAGGCACAGTAAAATCTCATTCTAAAGTACTATTTAACTGTATAAAGTACCTGTTACACCACCATCATCTCTGGTACAAGCAGTGACTGGTCAGAAATGTTGTAGTGGGGGACAAGGGCTGGACAGGGTGCATGTGCATTGCCAAGGAAGTGGAGAAACTGAAGAGCACCTTTATTACTTTTTCAGCTTCATTAGTACATTCAACAAACCTTCTGCTGGCTGTGATAGAATAAAGTAAATTTCCAATAAATTACAAAAGCCTCAATTTTTATTTGTCTGCAATTAGAAATTAACTTATATGTAGTCATTAATTTTTTTTAATGTAACTCCTAAATTCCCTGTGCATGTTAACCAGCAATGTTACTTCACTTTTTCTTTGGAAATTTTTGTACCTAAATAATAAACCTTGCCTTAATATAGATATTTTATAAGGTATTTGAATGATATTGCACATTGGAACTGAATTATATTTGTTTGAACAAGTTACTTAATTTATCGGAAATGTCAGCAAGAAATTTTTTGTTTTCGTAAACATGACAGTTATTTCAATGCATTCAGTCATATCAACAAAGGCAGTTTATACCTGCTACAATAGTACAGATTTCCACTGCTAGATGTCGGCCACTTTACTCAAAAATACTAATGTGTTTTATGTATATGCTACAAACAATCAAATCTGGCTCTCGACTTGCAACGCCATCTATCCACATGTGTCACCTTATAGTAACGGCGTTGAGATGTAGTACCATCTTGAATTCTTTTTATATTGAAACTTAAATATATAAATGGGTAGCCATATATATGTGTTTTGGTATCGCATCTTGTAACATACAGTTAACCCCCTTAACTTGCAAGAATGATATTGTAAAATCATTACCCTTGTATAAATCGAAACTGATTAATTTTAACCCCTAAAAATTAAGAAAGTGCATGTCAAAATGAGGTTCTTTCCCCAGTGAAGACAGTGTTTAAACATCTGTGTAAAACCAAAATGATTTTTGTTTGAAATATTAATTTTAATCAATTGGCAAACATATTATGAACACAGACTTGACGTAAAAAAAATTTCAAATTTTCAAGATGGGGGAAGGGGTGGGTCAACCTGTCCAAAATTTCCCAAAATATTTATAGCAACCTTTCCGTAACAACATTATTTATGGAAACCATGCTGTGTTTTGAAAACATCCACATTAAATTATTTTTGTTCTGTAAATTATTTCCCAATATGTATCGCAGACTAATATATTGTCCCATAATAATTGTCATAGATTTTTAATGTTGTACTATACACAAGTATGTATAACAAATTTCAAATGGGCACAAACTCTTGCACAAAGCACCCTTATTCAAAGGTTGATTACACTTATTATTGTCAGCAGTGCTCGGTCGATGACAAATAAGTTGGTGAAACTGCCATATTGAATACCTCCATTCACCAGCTGGGGTTAGGGGTATTGAAAATGTGCCTTAAAATCTTAGTTTTGTAAGCTGTGGTTATTGGTGCTACCAGGTGTGCATCAGCCATGGAATCACTAGTTATCATACCCAAGCCTGCCCAAAAAATTGTCAGTATTGGGTGTTGGCCAACCCATCATATTCAGACCTGAGCAGCTACACAGAATATCTGTAGAATTCCCAGAGTTCCCTTTATATAAACAAGTTGATGTCTTTCAGCAGTTAAAGTGTGCAACTTTTCCTTGTTACGGTATTGTTGTCTTAGTATAAAATAACCTTAAAATTTTTTTAATGTAAATGTTGCAGATTTGCACAACTTTCACATTAGATATCTTTTATTTATTGCTTATCAATCTAACAAAATATATAAATCAAGTCTTCAAAAGTGGAATGTAAACATCGAGTTTGAAGCAGTTAATTCAAATTGCAATGGAGGAAGGAAAAGTCTATCACTAGAAACAGATTTTAATCAGAGTTTTCGAAAGTATTTAACTAATTGCCACTATAAACATTATAATCATAGTGTCTACATCATATTTATAATATTTATATAGTGCTATGTACTGTCAGTCTGAATTAAAGACCTTGGAGTGATAAAAGCACCAATTCAAAATGTTGAGGCATGCCTTGAAATTTGTGCTTCTAAGTCATTCTGATAGTATATCTATCTCTCTCTCTCTCTATATATATATAATATGTTGTGTCTGTTTGTTCGGACGCTTATAACTCCCAAAAAAAATCAACCAATTTTCATTCTTTTTTTTATAAACCTTCCTTTCGTTCCCACGAGTGTTTGTACCCCTTTTTTTTATCTGTATTACCTGCAAAGGTGCTAAAATGTGCAAAAAGCTCATTTTTACCATGCTTTCGCATCAGGAAGCGCCTTTGTTGACAGCTGTCTGTTTGAACATTTCAGTTTGTTGTTCTCAATTGGGGTGTTTTTTTATATATATATATATATATATACTTTTTTCAATTAATTTCACAGAAATGAATAGAACCAAAATATTTTATGCCACAGCAAGCTAGTAGTGCTATAAAAATATAAATATGATTTAGACACATGAGTTTTAATGTGTATGTAATTATATGTGTACATATGTGTGTGTGCGTGCGTGCGTGCGTGCGTGCATGCCTGTGGGCGCGTGCATGTGTGTGTAGAGGTTGTACCGCAAGGTGTCATGATTTTTCAAAAAAAAAAAATTTAATGGTTCTGTGTTATTGGTGCCGAAGCATGTGTACTATTTGCTCCAAGCGCTCGGCTGTGTGAGTCATCCAAGAGGTGGGATGGAGCCATTGGATAAAGCCTACTCCAGTCCAGTGGGTTGTTTTGTTTTGTTTTGTTTTGTGGTGTTTTTTTTTTTTTTTTTTTTTTTCGAAATATTTTTGTCTCTGTGGTGATTACACTATATTTTCTTGTGGTGATGGAGATAATTTCATGCTGCATAATGGTAAACCTTTCCATGTGGTCTTGAAAATTGGCGCTTTTCCGCTAGCCATTTAAGTAATGTGTGGATGTAGTGCAGTGTAATAGGAAAGTATGTTGCCCATGTGCCACAATTTTCACCCAAATGCTTGCTTTCAGGGCTGCAGGAAATAAATAATGTAATTTTTTATATTTACTACAGAGGTAGGCAGCTTCACTCTTATTTTTCTTATTTTTTTAAAAGTAGTATTCTTGTTATTTCTGAAATTGCTCAGTTATGATTTAGTATGGCAGCATAAATTTGAGTGAAAATATCTTTCAAATGCTATTATTTCAAGCAGAGGTGATATTCGTAATTTTAGCAATTTTATTTACGAGCCCATTTTTGTGTGTATGCTACTTGAAATAGCAGGTATACGAGAATTAGTAGTTGATTTCACAATAGTGCGATGTAATGCGGCGTGATAAGCTGTAGCCAGAGTGAGGCAATAAATGCGTTGTCGATGTTGCTGTTGTCTTCATCATAGGATCACAGACAAGAAAGCATTACTTTTGTAAATAAATAAAAACTCATGAAATACATTAAGTAATGCAATAAACACACTACTTACAGTTATTTGACTCTACAGTGAAAGTAAACTTGAATTAGTTCAAGCATTTATCGAGAATCTATTCACAAAATGTTTAGGTTCATAATATTGTTGTATTGTTTGTGCTTTTTATTAAGTTTTATTAAAGGCAGCTTTTTCCTAGGTATGGTGTTAAACTCTTCGTACTGGTAGTGATGTATTCTCTCTGAAATATACGCCAGCATGGTCCAAGATGACCATCGTTGCCGGATGTGTCTCGCCACATCATGTTGTTGAATCGCGAAACCAGTTTTACGTACAGCAGAAATATTCACAGATAGGCTACATTACTTTTATTCTACTTGATAGTTTCTCGTATATTTTTTTTGGTTTACAGGAATTCAAGGAAAAAGCTGGAAATGTATTAGGAAATTCAATTTACATTCTTGCTGGACACCCTGGAAATACTGTTTAAAAAAACTGATTGATACAAGATTGATCAATTTACCCTGGCAAAATGACAGAAAATGAGAATACAGCAGCAAGCATGATTTTAATATTGCCTCCTACTAGTTTCAGACAACCAGAAGAATGAAGTTCATGGTTCAAAAGATTTCAGAGATTTTTATTGAAAAGTGGATTAGCAAAAATGAAAGACAAAATCCAGGTTAGTACACTGATTTATGTTATGGGACAATTAGCAGAAGAAATAATAAATAGTTTTAAGCTATCCTATAGCAATGTGAATTCATACGAAGTTCTGGCAAAATGTTAGGAATCATACTTTATCCCAAAAAGGTATGTAATTTACGAGAGGGCCAAGTTTAATCTTTATTCACAAATGGTTGATGAGAGAATAGAATCATTTGTTATGGCATTACATTCTCTTGCAGTAAAATGTGAATACAAATTAATGGAACCTGAATTAGTATGAGATAGATAAGTGGTAGGGCTGTTAGACAAAAAGTTTATCAGAGTCATTGCAGCTGGATGGGAACACGGCATTAGAAACTTCTATAAGTAAAGTCAGACAGACAGAAGCAGATAAGAAACAACAGTAAGTTGTGCAAAAATTAAATCACAAGATGATGATGATAAAGGAAAACATAGAGAGAATAAATGCATGTACAAACAGTCAAATATACAAAACTGAATCACCGTATGCAAAATGAAATGATATTTATAAAAGAACAGCAACTGTGAAAGAGAGTTACAGTTGTGGAGGCACATTAATGGAAAGATATATGGAGAGATGTCCAGCTCTTAAATAAATCTGTAAAAATTGCAGCAATTCAGGGTAATATTCAGTCTAATACTGATTGGTTACTGGCTAGGGTTAATAGCAGGATTGGAATAAGTCCACTGCGGAGAACAAGGATAAAAGTTGGAGGAGAATATGTCCATTTTAAAATTGATACAGGGGCAGATGTTACCACTGTCCTAAAAATCGAAGGACACCTAGAAAATATGAAACTTTTTGGTCCCTGCAGTTCACAACAGGAAATCCAGGTAAATTTACATTAGCATGGAAAGAAAACATTATCACAGAAGATGGTTATGCAGCTCGAGATTTGAAAGAACCGTTACTAGGGAGATGTGCAGTCAAGTCATTGGGGATTCTAGCATGGGTCGAAGAAGTAAACTACCTGTCAAACAGGTTTGAGTCAAGGAAAAAATACCCAAAACTTTTTTTCTGGTTTACAATTAATGGAAGACCTATGAAATCAGGTTGAAGAGTGATGTACGGCCTGTGTCATTGCAAGCTCCTAGGAAAGTATCCCTAGCATTGCAATCGAAACTAAAATTTATGTGTGTGTGCATGCATGTGTCTCTCCTCCCTTCTTCTACAACTCACCGCCTGATGAAGCTGGCCTAACCAGCGAAACGTCGCAATCGTGCAACCGCATGGAAATGTGTCGTCCTTCTTTGTGTGTGTGCGCCTATCTACAAGTACTACGCTGCAAGTACTCGAATCCTGTCCTTTTATATATTTTTAAAATATGATGTAGTTCGAATGCTGAGTAGATAAGCCAACAGAATGGGGTTCAGGTATTTCGATAGTCCTGAAACCAAATAGACAAATAAGGTTATGTGTAGATTTAACAGCGCTTGACAACAATGTTTAAACAGAACATATTTTACCCACTGTAGATGAATTGCTGACTCTGTGTCAGAATTACAAAATTTTTTCAAAACCTGATGCTTGTGGATACTGGCAGATACCATTAGCAGAGAATCAAGATATCTTACTACTTTTGCAACACTATTTGGAAGATATTATTTTAATAGACTCCCATTTGGAATTAGCAGTGCACCTGAATTCTATTCTGGAGAAATGAATTGCATACTTGAGAACACACCTGGATGTATATATCACATGGATGATATATTAGTCTTTGGATCAAATGATGAACGTTTTGAGAACCTGGCTAAAGTTCTAAGGAAATTGAAACAGNACCTGGATGTATATATCACATGGATGATATATTAGTCTTTGGATCAAATGATGAACGTTTTGAGAACCTGGCTAAAGTTCTAAGGAAATTGAAACAGCTGGAATTACTTTGAATGACAAATGTGAATTTGGGACGAATTTTGTTAAATTCCTTCAACACACAGTGTCATACAAAGGGGTTGAAGTAGACTCACCTAGAATTGTAGCAATCGAGAAACTTCCACGACCTTAGTCCACCACAGAAGTTAGGAGGTTATTGTTGCAAACCTTGCTGAGATCACACAACCAATTTGTCAGTTATTATAAGAAGAAAATTCATTTTTTTGGTACGAACCATAAGTGTCATCCTTTCAGAAAATCAAACATCTTCTTTGTAGTTCACCAGTACTACTATATTATGACCCCAATAAGGATATTTGTATAGGGACAGATGCCTCTCCATATCGTATGGTATTGGGGCAGTCGTAGAGCAGCCTGATAACAATTTATGGAATCTTAGTAGGTTATGCTTCAAGATTATTATCTACAGCTTAAATTAGTAATTCACAAATTGAAAAAGAAGTTCTTGCCCTAACCTGGGCGCTTGATGGATTTTACATGTGTATACTGGGAAATAATAATATTGACGAATTACTTCCTAGATTGCAAGAGACTAATGAGGTATACCTATATAATTCAGCATATTTCAGGAAAGCAGTTTTATACACCAGGTACACTATCGAGAGTGCCTGTCTGAGATACCGAAGAAGTAAACAGAATGACAGTTTAAAAATTAAAGCATATACTATGTGCGCATGCACGTGTGTGTGCATGCACACACATTGAAAAAATCTGGTACTCAAAATAAGTTCCTATGTTAATATGCATTATTATTTATAGATTTGAAGCATAAGTCGATACAGTTAAGTGTTGTGCATAAATTTATACTGATGTGGGTAGTACTGTGTAATTTGGTTGAATTTTATTGTAACATATGCTGTAAGTGGAGGGTTAACTTTCATGTTAATTTTACTCTGGTGTACAGTATGTTATAACATTCCTGCATATATTTCATAGTCCCACCATTTCTCCAAAAGGCTTAGTGGTTTCATTTCCTGCATATAACGTTCAAATTTTTATTACATGCTTATAACATCAGTATTTGTTAAATATCTTGCAGCATCTCAAATGCAATTTTTCTTGTAAGTAAAATTTTAGACATATTAACAATTCAATAGCCTACAAACATATACAGATAACAGGTTTTACTTGAAATATTAAGGATTTTATAGGCAATAGTCTTGAAAATTACTAAGATAACCAAGAGTAGATGAGTGAGCAAATGTCCAGAATTCATGTCATTGTGCATTAACTGATGATACTATGGTCCATGGAATTCAGATTACTGATATTTTTACATCAAATGATTCAGATGAAGATGTTAAAGAACTTTACTAGCTATTTATATACAAAAATTATTACATTAGAATTTTGTTTCACTTGATCTTTCCCTGCAAGTGTAATACTGTTTCCTGCTTATAACATTTTATATTACTAATCCCTTGAAAAATGTTATAACAGAGTTCAACTGTAGTCACTTTACACTATATAATCTTGTCTCTTCTTGCTCGATTTAAATTTTGTACAGGGAACATAAATACAACTATATCACAGAATGAAAATGCATATTCATCGAAACTGTACAGGGACAAAATTTGTTCTTTATAGAAACTACTTGGTTTTTCTTCACTACTGTGGCTCGCTGTGTTTTTGCTGAAGTAACACCAGGTATACTGATTGAAGAATATGTTAAATGCAGTAAGTGCAGTCGTGACTTGGTGTTGGCAGTTTCTAAGATAAATTTTCTAGCTCTCTATACATAATTTTCTGTGGCTGTCAATTTTGGAAAATGTGAAAGTATTTTTGCAATAGCTTGTGTGCCCATGTACCACAGAGAAATTCATAGATTGAGAGATCTATGCAACATTTTTGAATAAATTCAATAACTGATTTTATTATATGTACATTTTTCATACAGAAAAAATAGTATGAGACTCTACCACATAGTTGCCCTGAATTTTTTGTAATTGCAAACAGGGTATTTTTGTAGTGTATACCAATGATAATAGAGGAGTAAAGTGCTCTTTAAACACTCATGTTTGAAGACTTTAATGGTAGTTGAAGTTCTGATAATGATGTCATGTAAATGTTATGTTATGTGTTCTATATTAGTGTATATATACATTGTAGAAGAGTTTGTGTTTTTGACTGCAATTTTTTTTTATGGTGCTTGTTTTTCACTTGTGTATCGTTGTGCAGGGTCTGTACTTCCCTTCTGGCCATAACAGGAGTAAATCACATTTTGCGGGACATATTCAGAAAAATTGTAAAAAAATTACTTATTATTTAATGTATTATGTGTTTAATTGGTGGAAATTTTCTGAAAGGTATTTAGCCAAGATGTTTTGTGTAATTAATTCATAGTTCCTAACTGTAATGTAGCTATTGTAGTTTAGGTTGAATTGCTGCCTACTGTGCGTGTGTATCCATACCACAAAGTATTATCACACTCATTAATATGTGAGAACTTGTGGCACAGAAAATAAACATCAAGCCAAAATATGAGGACATTGTATTTTTTTCAGTAGTACTGTATTTGTGTTAAATGAAATTATTGTGGCATTAAATGTGTGATTATATTAGTTTTTATGTTTCAAATTACAAATGGTTAATGCTGGTTACAATAATTTATTTCCCATCCCCATTGTTTATGTAAATGTATAATAATTCTCCCTGAACGTTTTACTAAGTCTTTTCATTTAAGACATATAGCTGGACCTCTTACTATGCTGGTAGATAATCTTACAAGCTTTTGTCTGTATTTAAAAATCACAGAAAATTTAAAAACCGTGATAATAAATTTGACACTGCCTTTGCTGGAACACAATTTTTTAAACAGTATATTAAATTTAATTTTTAAAAATTATGTTCACCATTTTTTAAAACTATTTTAATTTAAATACTGTATGGAAAAATACAATGTCAAAATTGTAATGCTCGATTATATAAAATGGCATAATACAAAAATAAACAAATAAGTAACATATTATTTTTTCATGTATAACAATTATATTTTTGTAATCAAAGACATATATATTTACCATGACGTTACAAAGCATTTAAGTAATTGTGTATATACATTTAGAATAATTTGCTCTCTGTCAAGAGTTTTATACTAATCAAGAGTTCAGTGTGTCACACATTTATCAGTATTGTGTATTTAGTGAAGTGTGATTTGCATTTCTTATATATTGTTACATTAAAATTTAATATTTTATTTATTTATGAATGTACTTTTATTCTTGCATACGACTGTGTTATAAGACCATCGCTGAAACTGCAAATTTTATTTTTATTTGTCATAGGTGAAATACTTTTGTGTACTGAATGCAAATTCTTATCTTAACCTATTATAATAGTTATGTAAATGTACTGGTATGATGATGTTCCATGTAATGTCTGTAAAATATTATATCTGATTTTGTGTCACTTAATATTCTGATTGCTGTCCTCAGATGTTGCATTTGTGGTTCAGTATATAATTGTGTTACCATCAAAGTAATGTTATCATTTCCACATCAGTAGAATCATATTGGTTGTTTTTTCTCTTTGTCACCTTCTCCATGCCCTTCTTTCTCGTATATATTATGTTCACACACACACACTCTCTCTCTCTCTCTCTCTCTCTCTCTCTCTCTCTCTCTCTTTCTTTCTTTCTCTCTCTCTCTCTTTCTTTCTTTCTTTCTCTCTCTCTCTTTCTTTCTCTNTCTCTTTCCCAGCATCACTGTCACACTCGCTCACTCACTCTCTCCTTCACCCTTCCACCCACTTACTCACCCACCCATTCATTTGATTACACATGCACATATAAACACACACTTTTTGTTTGCAAATCTGTATAAGTGTGACAATGATAGTTACTGGATTGAAACACTGGTGGTCAGTTGTGTTGTGCATTTTAAACATTTCAGGAGGGTAGTTGTGGCATTGTGTTAAAATGGGAAGTATTGCAGCATTAATGTTGCCTTTTTAATTTTATTTCAACTGCATTTGTAGTTTGTCATGCTTTAGCTGCATCAGTTTTGCACTTTCTTTTAATCGTGGCCAAAAATTTGAATTCGTGCCTTTTACCAAGTGTGTGTTGTATTTAATTTGGCACAGTATTTAATGGTGGTTGAAATGTTTTTTTAATACGTTATTTTTAATATGTTCTCACTTTATGCATTTATGACTATTGTTGCAGTATTTTCCAAAGTGTACGATTCTCTTTAAATAGCAACCATTTGGTTTGCAGCTATAGTTACTTGTTTACCTGCTGCAGAGATGAGGGAAGTGTGCTACGATACTTCTGAATAGTTCAGGATTAACTTGCAAAATTCTGTGTTCCATTCCTGCAAGGAAACCAAGGTAGCGTGGTCGTACTGCATGTTCGTAATCTTCAGAATAATAATGTATGTTGGTCCAAGTTGTCGTTTACTAACCTTTTACTTTCGTGTAATACCTTACGTAAGCGCTCTTGTTTGGTAATTTTTCTCCCCCTTTTCCAGTTGCTGTGTGGCAACATTCTGTTGTATAATATTTCTTTTGCATTATAAGAGTTTTTAAGAGGTTTTACCACAAGTTGATACTGATTAAATGTGTGATTATACCACTGGTTTTTATATTGACAAAGGTAAATGTTGATTGAGCAATTTCTATACATGTGTAAATATACTTGGTAACAATTTGCAAAGTCTTCAGTGTACATCTTTTCAAACAAAATTTTTTCATATGCACAAGTGATGATATAAAATAAAATTTAAGTTTCTGATACACTCAGGATTTTACTCTTCATGTAGATTCTTTTCTGTAAAAAATATTTTTATTATTGTTTAGTGTGCACTAACAAAAATTTCAGAGAATTTTTAATTAAAATAATTTTATTTAAAATTTTGATTACGTGGTAAGTGATTTATTACTTGAACAAATTAACTAGAGAATATATTACACAAAAAGAATGAAAAATATTGCGAAGAAAATTACCAAAGTGTCCATGTGGATTCAGATGATGTGCTCAGTATCATTTTTAATGTGTGATATTATCAGTCATTTGTACTGTGGGAGGCAGGCACTTCATTAATTTTTCATTTGTGTGAGTGCATATTTATATATCTGTCAAAAAAAATAAATTTCAATTAAATCCATGGTAAACCTATGTGTTATTTATTTTTAGCTATACGTATTACATTTGTGATGCATCTAGGAATGTGCAAGAGGAGACTTTTGTAAATACTAAGTTATATGTGTAAAAGTACTACTGAACATTCTTGAAACTAATGTGTGTGTTGAAAATTCATTGTTAAGGTGAAAGCCCAAGCGCAAGCAGTTATAATCATTGTCCCATAATATTTTAACTGTGATATGTTTATAAACTAGTTCCAGTTTCTCTGCTGTCAGTTTCTTTGTCCTCTCTCTTTTCAAACTCCCCATGGGGTAATAGATGCAAGGTAAATGTGTACTTAATTGTACTGCACTATTTTAGCTGATGTGCTAACTGGTGCAGGGTAATTTATTTTTTCTTAAAGATTTCACTTTGGCATTGTGTCAACTCTGCAGTTCAGTTCAAAAAATATTGTACTCGTGTAACTGTCAGATTTATTAATACTGACTTAACGATTGACACATTCATGTGCCTTTCAGTTCCCCAGTCATGAAAGAGTTGTTAGTTGCTTAATTTATTCAGTTTATCTTGTGATTGCTGTAAGAATCAACAGACGAGTGTGTGTCTGATGTTCTGGTGAGCACCATGATGGAAGTAAGTAAGGAGGTTCAATGCACTCAGTTTAAAGTGCGCCATTACAGTAGTCAATCTATCTAATCTGGTAGTGCTTTAACTACATACTTTAAAAGGTGTAAACATTTTCTGTGATTATAAGGAAATCAAGTTCGGAAACTGCCAGAGTGTGCAGTATATGGTTATATAAACGTGTACATAGTGTATTAAAAACCGAAGTATAATTTTCCCATTTCTGCTTCCGACGACGTAAAATTTCCCAGTTTAATATGGGATATAAAACCTAAAAGGAAATTTTAACTTATTTCATTTTACAGTGTCTAAAAAGTAACTAGACTAATACAACAAACCATGCAAGTTCAAGTAAAGACAAAAAAGAAAAAATGTGTTGGTCTATATTTTTATAAATACTTAATTCTGAACTCAGAAAACAGTAAGCATACGTAAGGCTGTTTACATGTTTTGTTGCTGTTGACAGTCAAGTAATAGGCTTAAAACAAAAATGGTGTATTTTTTAATATATGCATAGGTTTTCCAATACACAAGGTTATTGTTACTTGCAAAATATCTACTCTCAAAACAGAGTTATTTTCAAAAATCAAAATGTAGACTAATTGATGATTTAAACTTGAGTTGATATAAAATATTTGTTTATGAACAGGAAGATTCAAAATAAATGCATGTCACAGAATAAATTTTTAACATGAAATAGTATAGAACATTTTTTTTATAATGAATATGAAGGGAACACTTTCTATGTTCAAATTATATTGGGGAAACTTCATGTGTACAAGTCTTAAAATAATATACAAAACTGATATATTAAATTTACATATGCAAAGTACTTTATATAATAAATCTTTAGTAAAATATAATAAACATGATATAATAATATCTCTTAATAACCTGTGGGAAAACAACTTATAACTAAAAAACACAATAAATTTTTTTTAAATATAAATGTAAATTAAACTGAAATACATTTTGACAAGCCATGCATACAGACTTGATCATCATCCACACTTCAATGTCTGGTGTGTTGGTGTGGCTGGGTGCAAAATGTCACGAAAATAATAGCATTAAGACAAAATAGCCATGTCAAAATTAGGAAGGCAAAGAAACATAAATTTTTGAGTCAGAAAATCCACATTGTATTTATGTTATGGTTGGTCACCCTCCTAATCTGCCTTTCCACAGGTGTGTCTCTTTGAACACCAGAACACTGGCTAGGAGGATTGGCTTACCCCAGCTGTGAGGTGAGGGCCTGTGTCTTGCTCACCTAACAAAAAAGAGAGAGAGGGGTAAAGAAAGAGACAAAGGAAAGGGCTGGGCTGTAAAAACATTCCCTCCCTCCTTTTTTTGTTTGTTTGGATGGACCCTCCTCAATGTCAAGCTGGTAGATTGTTATCTCTGCAAGGTGGAGCTTGGGACAAAAACTACAAAATTTGTTTGAATAAACAATGGAAGTTTTGCACCTTTTCTACTGAGACTTTCCTGGTGTGCTTCCTTATACCAGAATACTTTCAAAGTTCATAAAGACCCTGGAGGGGGAGTTGGGAAGCACTTGGTGAAAATGTTCCACTTTTCACTCCAAGATGTTTTAATTCGAAGATGAAGTCGAAGGTACACAAGTCTTCGATTCGACTTCGAAAATGCGAAGCTTCGCACACCCCTAATGAACACTGATATAATCATCAAAATTAGCATAAAAAAAGCAGGCCTCAAATCTGCCTAAAACTATGTACATTAAAACTGTTCCATCATTTAAATTATATGACTTCAAATTTGATACAAATTATGTACTTGGAGGCATTTTTATTTCACAGAATGGCAGTCTTGGTTCCCTTTAGTTTGTCCTAGTGTTGCCTGTAGCAATGTCCTAGTGTTGTGCTCCATTTCCCTTGGCCATCTCCATCTCGCTTTTGCTTTATTAATACCCATTTTGATGTACTAAATACATGTCTAAGAGTTATTAAATAAAAATAATTGTAAACATTTTTTTGCAATGCACTTTTACAAAATGCAACAGTGCAGTTTAAAGCTGGATTTGTAATGTCTTTTTGCATACATAAGCAAACTCAACCCTTTGATATACATAGCATTTTGAAGGATTGACATGGCAGTTGACTGTGCAGAATCAGACGAGTTTTGGTCTTTGGAAAGACACACTTCAACTATATATATATAGTCTTCCAAGTGCAAGCAACTACAATGTCGGTGGTAGCTGAAGTTATAACTTAATTCCTCTGTTTGAAGTATGCCACATGGTATTTATTTATAATGCTACAGTAAGCCATACATATTAGTTTTCTCCCTAGGTCCTTGTTTTATTCCATATGGTATGCAATATAAATATTTATGTGGTAGTAAGTATATGGATGTAAACACTTATGCATCACTCAAAAGTGTGACAGTCTGGTTACCCCACCATTTAGCATTTGCAATGAGCCCTGTGGGGCCTGTTAATTAGAGAATTATAATTCTGGCTTTTAAACTGTATGAACCATGATAGCATGTAATGCTTAAGCAACAGATTTTTGCTTGTGTGAAAGGCTTAAACAAAGTGACAAAGATGCTTTAAATTACGGCTACATCAGACTCCAGCTGCAACTACTTGTGAATTCTGTATACTGTTCTCATAGTTTGTACCATAGCTTGCCTTGTCGTATTGCCCCAGTGTTTTCATAATATGTCTTTCATGTGTGTTGGGGGCCACGGTGGTTGTGTGGGTAGTCCAACAGTCTCCCACCAATGCAGTCAAGGTTTGCATCCCTCCCAGCAGGGCTAAACCCTGCTTTAGCCTATCAGAAGCATCGCAGAGATTGCCATTTATCAGCTGATTTTCTCAGAGTACAGTCCTTTCAGCCACTATTGTATCTGCCTCTTGGCTGCTAAAGACTTGGTTAAGTAGGGTTCTGCCTAACTTGCACATGAAGTGCATTGCAGAAGTTGGGTATAAAAATGTGATTAAGAAACTGTAGGATATTTTGTAGTGGAGTCTAAATGCAAAGAACATTCAAGAAATACTTTGTGCTCCAAGGATTTTTTTTGGGCATGGAAATATCTTAAATAGGTCATTTTCAGACTCAGTTTTAGTTGCCAAATTTTATATATAGAAACTTTATAGAGTTGTCTTTAGACATGCATCGTACTTTGCATTTATTTGTGTGCCATAAAAATTTGCAGTCACGACTTAGTTATGTTCAGGTGCGGCACCGATGGAAAGACGGCATGCCAGTCGAGCGCCTTGCAGCTAGAAGTGATGGAGTAAGGGGTGGGTAAGCAAATGTCTGCATTACAGCTCTCACATTTCGAGGCAGTATACACACAAATAGCTGCAGGCATGCAGAATGCTTAAGTGCTCTCCACATATCTCAATCCATCTTTTATATCTTGCTACATAGTCTCATCACTCATTACTAGAAGATAAAACAGATATTTGGTGATGTGATCAAGGGACAAAGTTGCTATAGACTACTTGATGAATTTTCAGGTCAAGTAGATGCTTTCGTAGTATGGTGTGGTGTAGCAAGTGACTGCATGCATACTGAAAAAACTGCAGAGTGAAATTGTAACCTCTTGTAAATTTTTTGAACAAATGGTAGAGGACAAACTGAGAGTTCAACATCGCAAGAAAGTTTAAGCTAAATATGTAGGGCACTTTTCTGTTCCTATTATAATCTTTTTTATTTACTGTTATAAAAAAGATTACATTTTAAACTTAGTTTAGTACCACTTTCCTAAAACTTAAATTAATTTTGCAGTGTGTTTGTGAAAATCTGTTCCCCCATTAGTTAATGATTTTATTTTTAAAAAAATGTATTATTATTATTATTATTTGGAAAAATTTTACATTTTACATTAAATGTCTATGAGAATGAAGTCTATAAATATTTTGTTTTTATTTGTGTATGTTGTACTAAATATGTGTACAAAATGTATTCTTCATTTTGTGTCATGATCTGAAATTTAATTTGTGTAACACATCTCATTATGATATGCGTAAAGGGCTTTCATCTTAAGAATTTTTGATAGTAAGTCTATAAAATTTTTGTTTACAACAAGTTTCTTAGTCATTGTTTGTGCAAGTTTCTGATAACCATTCTAGCATTTCAAATGTTTGTTGTAGTATGTAGTGTGTCAACTGAAAATAGTACATAGTATTTTCAATGAAAAGTTCTGTATTGCACATCTAAAATTCTAAATATTTTGCTTGTAGTTTCAAAATAGTTTGTCTTATTTTATGGTGGAGAAAATAAAAATATATTTCATGTTGCATATGTGGAGCTTATTTTGTCTCTCTCCCACAACCCTTTCCCATGTAAATAATAAGTGTGTGCGTGTACATGTGTGTGTGTGTGTGTGTGTGTGTGTGTGTGTGCACGCGTGGGTGACACCAAATGTGTGTGACTGAATGTGCCATTTCTAAATTGTAATATTGTGTGTTTGCGTGCAGGTTTTATTTTCTCTTGTTCGTTGTTTTTTTCTGTGCAATTGAAAACAAGATGTGATAAATGCAGTTTCCCATTGTCACTGGCTTGGTCATACTGTCAAGAAACGGTGCTGGTGGCTGAAGTTTGGCCATGCTATGTCTTCTCTGCCAGCAAGTAGTTGACAAGTCTCGGAAATTGCAGGTAGTATGACTACGCAATTGCACACATACTGTTGGAGAGTAGGTGATGCATCAAGTTACACTGCTGCCCAGTTAAAAACAGCCAGGCTTGTTTTAATCAATGGATAGAACCTGGATCCAAAATGCAAATAGCTCTTGGATTATAAAGATTT
The DNA here is from genome assembly GCA_002778355.1 of Clitarchus hookeri. Lineage (NCBI taxonomy): Eukaryota > Metazoa > Arthropoda > Insecta > Phasmatodea > Phasmatidae > Clitarchus > Clitarchus hookeri. Next base: position 861,693 of record NQII01000166.1, read on the forward strand.
TAATGTGTCGGTCGGATACGTTTTTACAAATTTTCCGTTACTGGAATGTGAAACTTCTTTTGGCTTTTTTTTTTTTTTCTCCCTCAGGATTTGTTATTGAAATATTGTACCAGTGTAGTTTTTGTGCTGTGCTGAAGTAACTGCAATACCAATTGTTGTGTGATGGGCCTAGCCTGTAGGGTTAGTCATCACACTGGTGCAATGCACAGAGTAGGGCTGTGAGATCAGCTGAAATCAATTTAGGATATATGCAATATTGGCCTTCTGCAATTTTGCAATGTTAGCTGCTGGGTATTGCTATATTTATAATGTTCTGGTATCATAATAATAAAAAATAAAAAATTTAATTGTTGCAATTTTTACATCTTTAAGAAATATTAATGATTTTGATTTCAAAAAGTTACAATACAAATGATATTGTGGCCTATTTAATATTAGTTTATTAGAATTTAGAAAAAAAACAACCTATAAAGTTGGAGGTGTTATGGAATAGTTGCAATGTGTGAAAAGCTGAAATTCACAAAATAGCTTTAAGTATTTCCAGCTTTATTTTCACCAACACATAAGTATCTGCACAAGGTGTTCCGCAATGAAACGGACAAACTTAAGTATTAAAATAAATGCAAACTGTTATACTTTGTTTATATTGTGGTTAAAGTGTACTTGTTAAGGTTTGGGGAATCTCATGATGGTAGAGCATGTGGGGTAAATAATGAGCTATAGGTTACTATATGGTTATATAATTAACATCTGGATATTCCATAAATTACTATAAGGTCGGGGGAGCATTGTTAATTTAACTATATTCACTACCTTACTGAGAGCTACATTATTATATTGTAATTGTCCCACCTTGAGAAGTATCCGAAGGCTGATGAAGTATGATGAGTTATGGCGGTCGGCACAGCAAGCTTCTTGCGACTTCCTTCTTGACCGGCGTCACACAGAGAAAAACCTCCTCTGCCCCTCTGCATTGCCCTCATATTGGCATGGCATAACGCAACATTGCCTGATTCTTTGGCTGGTAGAAGAGATTCCTGCTTACCAGGGCTTGGCAATGCGAGTCCCGATTGTGGTAACCAGCTGTCCTGATTACAGTTTGTGTGTGATGGCATGTTCAGGAAGGGTGTCGAATTAAGACCTCTTCATACTATCATAACAAAACGCTCTGATAAATATGTTGCACATAAGTAAACTTAGAGTTGTTTATGCTGGTGGCCAAACCCAAACTTATCTGGTTCAGTGAGTGGAAACTGGCAAAATTTTACACTTTTTGAATTAGCAATGTTGCAAAATCTTTATAAACTAGTATAGCAATATTGTTGCTTTAGTCAAAATAACACAAACATTTCTAATAGGTACTTGTTTTATTGTTTTTGCTTAGCCATTGATAAGAACTTCTTTTGATAAACAGAGAAATGAAATCTGGATATTTTCTTCTCTAGGTTAAACTTTTCATTGTAAATAATTGTATTGAGAGAGACTTATTTTATTCTTTAAGTTTCTCGTTGTAAAAGAATAACTCTAGATTTTGTAGTAAATCAAATGTTATACTTCATTTTGTTCAATATAGGTTGTTCACTGTTAACTGAGCACTTTTGTAATCTACCTTTTGGAAAATGGCTCTGCCCCTACCGACATATTTTGATCGCCACACTAACTGACATGCGCCCAGTAAAGTAGTTTGTCGTGATGCTAATTTAAAATTATGTTAACATTTAATAATAATGAAATGGTATCTTTTGCTCTGTTTTTTAATGCATGTATGTAATAATGGTAATAATTAGCAAGTGTGTTAAATATTTACTTTTCTAATAATTTCCCAGTTTCACTTGACCAATGCATGAATAAAGTCATCTGGGCCATGGCTATGTTAATTTTATATATAGTGGAAGAATAGGCAATAAGCATACAAGTAGATCTTGAGCAGGGTTTTCAAAAATGCTCATTTTACTGTGAACAGCCTATAATATTGTGTAATATCAGTAACTAATATAACAGTCACTAAATATATTGGCTACAGCTGTGTGTGTGTGTGTGTGTGTCTCTCTCTCTCTCTCTCTCTCTCTCTCTCTCTCTCTCTCTCTCTCTCTCTCTCTCACACGCACATAGTAATTTACATTTCACATCCATCATTATATATATATTTAAGTAAATATACTGATATTTTTTACATTTTGCATGCTTTACATGTTCTGAGTATTTTTAATTAGTATATGCAATGTTAGGTGGTGGATTGTTGTTGGCATGTTCTGTATCAAAATACACTGCTGGACCTGGAAATCACCACACCCATAGGTGTTATCTATTTACAATAAAATCAAGACTACATACAGTACCAGTTGCGCAACGCAAGTGTTTACTTGAAGTGACGCCACAGAAATGTCACTGCAACATAGTAATATAGGGAGTGCTTAAAATAGCCATGCAACAGGCTGGAAAGACTGCAGGTTAAGAGGCAGATCAGTATCCCACTGCATTCTGCTTGCCAAGAATATTACCACCCAAATCCATTTGAAAGGGGTCTTATGGTTGGACAACACCAAGGTGGATGATCAACTTGTGGTATAGTTATTCATCTTGGCCATGCAGTCACCACTGTAACACTCTGTGTGTAGGCATGGATATTATGTACAGATCATACGTCCTGTAGAGTAGATACTAGTTTTGCGAGATGCACTACAGATGGAGAAGATTATCGTATCCACCTGCACGCAGTGACAAAATGTGGCACCACAAACCAGAGAGATCCTGCAGTCTATGGGGCCTGCACTGTATTTGTCAGTCCCAACAAGAACCATTCATCGCTGTTTCAATGAGGCAGACATACAGGCATAGCTTCCACTGTTCTGTTTGCCTTTAACCCCTCTGCATTGTGTGGCACACCATCAATGGTGCCAGAAACATCAACATTGGACAGAGAAATGGTGACACATTGTGTTCTCTGATGAGTTTCGCTTCAGTCTCAATGCAGACAATGGTTGCAGCAGGGTTTGGCGCCGCAGTGAGCAATGCAACAATCGTACACTGATTCACGAACACCATTTATCCTGGACACCAGGTGTTATGTTACGAGGTGCCATGAGTTATGACTCCTGGTCATGTCTCGTGGTTGTCGAAGGCACGGAGACAGCACAGCAATATGTTAATGAGGTTCTGCTGCCCCATTTTCTGCCATTTTTGCACAGCATATCCAGTGCTATCACACAGCAAGATAATACTTGTTCCCATACAGCTCGCAGGAAGCATGGTGGTTTGCCTCAGGGCACTCTCTGCTACCTGTATGATGGAATGCCTTGTCACATCGTTGCCTGTTTAGCAATGAGAAGAGCCTTTATTCTATATTGAACAATGTATGCTTTGTGGATGCTCATCTACTTGCCCTCTAAACGTGAAAGACTAATTACTACTCATTTGTATTATCATAAGCCTGTGATGGTTTAATAAAGATTCACGTAAGGAAAGGGTGTATATATATAGAGAGTTCCATGGCTGGCAGTGTATGTTAAAATACATTTAGAATCTTGCCTAGCTGCATCAGTTTTATATTTATAGGAAATTAACTAACATTCATGATAATTAACTTCAAAAGGAAAGATAAACATGAAAAGTGGTTATGATGGTTTAACATGTTGCTATGCATTTATTTAGTATTACTGTAGTATTTAAAGGCTGTAGAAGGTATTGTAGGCCACAACAATTTTATTAGGAAAACAACCAAGCACTAGCAGGAGTCACTTCACTTGTAGAAATGGATAAACAAAGCTTTGCAGGGTAGTATCAGGACAGTTGCCTGTATGGCAGGCTCTGTTTGGTCGCAGCCAGTGGCATGGCCAGGGTGGGGGACGTCATCCCTGCCCCCAATCTGTTTTATAGCACAAGTGTTTTATTATTAGAAACATTAACCACAGTCAACAACAATTTAATGCACTTAATTGTTGCCACGGCATGAGATGGGCCAGCTAGGTCCATCCTTTCACAGTTAAATGCAGCCCCTGCTAGTGGGGAGGCAGTGCCACATAGCAGAGGCGTGAAAACTGCAGCATTGGCCTTTGAATTCTTTGAAACACATCGGTCTCGTTTGCAAGTGTGTAACAAAGTAAAGGTGAAGATTTTCCTCCCCCCTTCTCATTATGGTAGTTGAAACACCTCTGTTATGCTGTATGTAATTTATCATGGAGTATTTTTGTTTTTAAGTGATGGCATTGGGTTGATCATACCATAAGTAATAGGAGTCACAAAAAGGAAAGGAAATAATTAGTTTTCATATTTTAGTAAACTACCAAAGCAAGCATAAAGAGGAGATGGCATTATTGTTGGTTGTACTGGTACTTTTTTTTAATTCAGTTATTTGTAAAGTAAGTGCGTTGTTTTTCAACTGTAACAGTAGCTAAACGATAATTTAATTTTCAATATATTTTTTTAAAAGTTCTAAAATTTGTTGAATATAACTTGTGAAGCCACAAGTGCATATTTGATCTTGTTAGCAACTGTAATCTTTCTCTGTCGTGCTGAAAATCAGCCACTATCTGCCTGTCAGTTTGTTAGTCATTACACTGCCGACAAAAATTTAATGGTCTTGTTGCTTAAATAACTTGTTAGATTTATGTATTTATTTGGGCAGCTGTTAAAAATTTTTAGGCAGTTTAACAAGTAAATATGAGTTTGTCATTACATATTTCATATTTCCTTCAGTTCACTGGAATGAGATGTAGAAGATGGCTTAATACTTTGCTTATTTCTAAAATATTGTTAGTGCTGCTTGCAAATCCCTTTGGAAATTTTCAGAAATAAAGTGATGTAGATTTATTCTTACATTGTGCAGCTGAAACACGTCCGACCGATTGTTAACTAATCCAAAACATGTGAACTGCAGGTTAAAAAATTACCCTATGATTTCTTAATTAAAAAATTATAAATTTTGTAATGGTTTATGTAAAACCATTAAATATAATTAAATTGGTCTAATGATAAACAAGAAATTTCATTATTTCAAGTCAATTTCACATGCATGTAGAATATTTTTTCTAGATTTGTGAAAAATTCTGTTTGTAACAATGCTGATATAACATGCTATAGATCTCAGGTCTATGGTGCATAAAGGCTTTAACAGTTATATGTGAAGATTGCTTTGTGTTTTAAGTACTAATGGTAACCCGTTGCACGCAAAAGCTGCTTCAGTATTCTTAGGGCAAAAACATGTGTATACGGATGCATTCAATGTATGCTGTATAAAATGCTCTTGTGCACAAACTGTGGTGCGTAAAGGTAGCAGTCTGCCAAGGCTGCTAAATGGCATGCAGAGCTTCAGCAGAAAACATTTTATTCAAAACTGTTTAGCGTGCCTAAAGGATGTCTACCTGTGAATAGCATTTCAGAAACTTTACATACTTGTGTATGTTCAGTTTTTAGTTCCTCCATGCTTTTCTGATGGGTGAAAATTGGATGAAAATTATTCAAATTGGTGTATTTGGGATTATTTTTAATGTATGAACATTATGGTACATAATTTTGAAAGTTGTATAGGAATGTACATCACACTTATTTTCTTATTACATCATAAAATGATGCAGTATTTTCGCCAGTAAAAATATAATTAAGTGCGTGTCGCCGATGGAAAGACTGCATGCCAGTATATTTCCTTACGTGTAGAGGCAACGAGATAATTTATGCACGTGCCTGGGTTGCCCTTAGCACTTTCACGCTTCTATGACTCTGACACAGCAAATACCTTATGCCAGGCAGCCACCTTAAGGTTTGGGTGCAAACTATTTTTGCAGTAAATAAGGGTGACTACCATGACTGAGAGTGAAAGTGAAACACTGATCATTTGTGAGTCTGGCACGCTAGACTAATGAAGTGAACATAATAAAATATTCATATTAACCCTCTGGCGGTACGGTGCGGGTCGGATCCGACCCAAGCGTCCATCTTTTGGTTACCCCTTCCACCCACCATTTCGTACGGGCCCCTACTGGTCAGGAACCCTACCAGTCAGTCCCACGGAAGGTGCCGATGTGGCCGCAGCTACCTGGTAAGTGATCATCATTAGTTTTTCTGTGNAGCTACCTGGTAAGTGATCATCATTAGTTTTTCTGTGAGCCCTCTGGTTTTGGCTCGCATCCAACCCAACCGTACCAATGATGCTACGGATTTTTCTATAGATATATTTTAATTATTTTGCAGTTCTGACCCAAAGATGCCACTGACACTATTATTCAGTAAACCTGAGGAGATACTACAGGAATTAATTCGTCAACAGGCCGAATCGGACAATGAAGAGGAAGGGGACACTGCTTTTCAGGAAAATGTTTCTGAATTGGAGGACGAAATTGTTGAGGATAGTGACAGTGAACGTGATTCTTTCGACTGTGATGAGGTGGCTGAAAATTCCGGTAGTGAAGAAGAACAGTGATGATGATGGTACAGAAGATGATGTAAACGAGTTGGGGAAGGACAATGAAGCATATGGGCTGATGGGTCATTGCACTCAAAGTTTTCAAGAACACCTTCATTGAATGTGATTACACATCTGCCTGGGCCTAAAGGGAATGCACGAGGAATAACGAACAAAGAACAATTATTTTCGATCTCCATAAATCATGAGATACTTGAAAAAATATTTTGTCATACCAACGCTGAGATAGAGCGCTCTCGGCTGAAATATGCCTACTAGTGATGCAACGAATGTCGATTTTTCCACATTCGCGAATGCGAATGCGAATATCCACCTCCGACATTCGCGAATGCGAATGCGAATGTTGGTTTTTCAAATATGGCGCCAAAAGCGTGCGCCTACGAACTCGAATTTTACTGCGCGTTTATAACTGGCCGGCCGGGCGGCCATGTTAAAACCGAGAGTAGCCCATATGCCCCGACTCTGAACGAAGTAAACAAATCGTGATTGCTGGCTTACTGAATGAAGTTAGCTGCTAATAATGTTTTCGTAAATATTTAGTTTGAGGTTACCTTGACGCGTACCGCTCATACCTACCAGTAGTGGCGACGCTATTCTTACCCACGCCGTAAACCGATGGCCTAACGACCAGAGGAATCCCCGAGTTCGAACCAACTGCACCTGTCATGTTGCCTGAGTCACGACGTGACGCTGCGAACGCGGGGAGTCCCGGGCATGTTATCGCCCCTCGCCACAAGAAATTACTAATCGGGGAAAAACAGTGCACCCCGCCTACCCCTATCCCACCGCAAACACGAGAGGGTAAGTCCCGAGTTATATGGAAAATAGAACAGAAACATATATATACAGGAGCCACAGAGGACCATTAAGTCAGTTATGCGACAGTTAAGAGAGTTACGCGAGAGTGAAGGACAGTTGAGGTCAGTTACGCGAGAGTTACGAGACGTTTACGACGGAGCAGCAGCGACAAGACAGTTACAACGAAGTTACGACGGACGAGCGACGAGGAGAGAACTGCACGTCCAGGGATCGAGCCCAGGACTTCCCGGGAGAGACACCGAGACAGCACGACAACGCCAGCCACCAGCATCGAGGGATAGCTAGATTCCACCGTCCGAGAAGATATAAAAGGGGCTAGGTCTCATATATGTACAGATCACTGTAACTTTGGACAATAAAAGTAAAGCGTGAATAAACCGAACCCAGTTATGTCTTTGTGTCACCCATCTTACAGCAGCCCAAGGTGCAGTTAGCCAGCACCGTAACAAATTACTATGTACCCTGCTATCCACCACCCTGTATAGTGCAGGTGGGGGCAGCGTCGAGTCAACATACTTAAGTTTTATTTTTAACTTGTAAATACTCTATTGTTTTAATTGTACAGTGATAAGTGATATTTCAAAATGAAGCGGTCGTGTGTTAGCGAAGTTTGGACTTATTTTACAATATGTGATGCTGAAAATGTGAAATGCAAAATATGTAATAAACAATACTCGCGCAAAGGAAGAACAACAAGTGCTATGAGAAATCACCTGGAAGCTTTGCATAAAAACGAGTATAATGCTTTAAAGAATAGGGAAAATGAAAAGCGAAATGCTTCTACAACAAGTGTCGTGGCCTCCACTTCGCGACAATGTACGAAAACCGACCTGAAATAGATGTATTTCANAGTGTTGTGGCCTCCACTTCGCGACAATGTACGAAAACCGACCTGAAACAAATGTCTTTGACTGATTGCGTCGAAAAAACAAAAAAGTGGGATAACAACAATGCCAAGTCTTTGGAAATTGATAATTTCATAAGTGAAATGATTGCTTTAGAGGACTTACCCTTTAGTTTTGTCGAAAGTGTTGGATTTGTCAGACTATTGAACCATCTTTGTTCGTCGTATAATATAAAAAGCCGACAACATTTTTCTTCTTTTATATGTGAGAATTTCTACTTCAAAGTCAAAGAAAAAATTTTGGGATTAATTAAGTCATTTGAAAAATTGGCGTTTACAACTGATATTTGGTCTGATTCTTGTTCAGGAATATCTTTGCTGAGTCTTACATGTCATGGTATAACAAAAAACTTTGAGAGAAAAATGATTGTGTTAAACGCAGAGGTATTTAACGATGGCCGACATACTGGTGAAAATATAGCTATAAAACTTGAAACCATGTTGTCGCATTGGGAAATACCTAAAGAAAAAGTGCAATGCATTGTTAGAGATGGTGGCACAAACATGAAAAAAGGTATTTCCTTGTTATTAATTAGAGACATTGATTGTTCGTCACACCAAATTCAGCTGGTTGTCAAGGAGGGGCTTAAGGCACAAGATTCCGTTATAACAGTGATTGCAAAATGTAAAAAGATGGCAACACATTTTCATCACTCAAATGTAGCTCAAGATGAACTGGCTGCTCTACAAGAAAGACTCGATCAGCCAAAGCTGAAAATCATACAAGAGTGTGCTACAAGATGGAATAGCAGCTTGTATATGTTAGAGCGTATTTTGAAAAACAAAGATTCGTTATGTCTTTATGCTTCCCAGAATAACAAGATTTCACAACTAACTTCCGAAGAGTGGATTATTGTGGAAAAAATAATAACTTTACTCAGATATTTTGAGGAAATTACAAAAGAACTAAGTGCAGCCAATATTTCTGTATCCTCAGTATTTCCATTATTGTCCACTTTGGAAAAAATTATTGGTGAATTTGATGTGACCGACGAATGCGTTGGGAATACGATTTTAGTTCTTAAACGAGAACTATGTCGCAGATTTTCCCATTTGGAAAATGACGTATTGTTTGCTACGGCAACTTTTATTGACCCGAGATACAAATTAAAATTTTTCAAAAATTCTTCAACCAGAGATCAAGTTGTGAAAAATATTTTAGAGTCAATTGGAAACGATGAATCAAGCCTATCGTCTTGTTCAAATCCTAAGCGTGCCAGAATGACTACTCATCGGATTGAAACATCTGGTTCCAGTGCCAGTCTGACAGAGAAATCTATATCTTTAAGAGACACCATGAAATTGCTGATGGATTCCAGCGAAAGTGAAGAAGAAGAAAATGAATGTACGAACCCTATAGAAGTTTTGATAAAAAAAACCATCAATGAATATTTATTAGATAAACGTGTGGAAAATGATGTAGATCCACTTACATGGTGGGCGGTAAATAATAAGAAGTATGGTATTATTTCTCCCATAGCCAGGCAATATTTAGTAACACCACCCACTAGTGTGCCTAGCGAAAGGGTCTTTAGTGGGGCTGGTCTTCTTTACACACCCCACCGAAATAGGCTGCAAGGAGAAAAGGCATCAAAACTTCTATTTCTGAAGTTTAATATTCCTCTACTCTTATTTAATTAATAAGTGTTTCACTTAATTGTGCTTAGATATAAACAATTTTTCATAGTTTTATTTTTCGATTTCAAGAAGTAATGTTTAATGGATATCTTAAAAACTACATAATTAGCGAGTTAGTATTAGTACCAAAGTTAAAATTAACAAAATGTTAAGAACATATTTGTTTTAATTGAAAAGAAGATTATTATATTGTTTGTTTTTCTTCACAATATATTTTTAACTTTATTCATAAGAAGTCGATTTGATTTACAATTAAACATCATTACTAGTTCATTAAAAGATCTCGCATATTTGAATAAGATACCCTTTAGGCTGCATAAATGCATATTGTTAAGTGTTTTTACAAAAGATCTCATTTAAAGTTGATTTGTATAATTAAAAAGGTTGGGTTATATGTTATTCCATTGTTTTGTGTTAAAGCAGTTCAATGGTATTTGATCATACAGTTGTTTTATAATATAGTTTAGAAGTTTTAAGAAATTACCTGCCTTAATTTGATTTTGCTTAGGTAAATAAGAACAAAAGAATATCAAAAGTGTGTTTCTGTTATGTAATCTAGTGAATAACTAACTGCAAGGCTGTTTCCCAAATATCATTAAAATACACTCTTATATATAAAAAAATATGTTAATAAACAAATATGTCTTAATCATAGCAGTTGCATTATTATTTAATAGACATTTTTTTTTTTTTCATTGCCAAATACATTCGCAAAATATTGGCATCATTTTTGCGAATGCGAATGTTCAAAAACATGCGAATATTCGCGAATGCGAATGCGAATATTCGTTGCATCACTAATGCCTACCCTTCTTGTTCTTTCATAAACTGTACGTTCTTGGTTGAGATGAAAGCCTTCATAGGTTTTTTGTACATGAGTGGGGTGTTGAAAAATTCCGGTTTGTGTCTGGATGATATGTTTTCTGAAGCCTATGGACCACCTATCTTTCGCTGTACTATGTCGCAGAAGAGATTTTCTTTCCTTCTTCAAAATTTGAGATTTGATGGCAAGACGACTAGGGATTCAAGGAGGGTCAGAGACAAATTTGCTGCATTTTGAGAGATATGGGATACTTTTGTTGGGCACTGTTTGAAGTATTACACCCCTTCACAATATCTGAGAGGGGATGAAACATTGCTTGGTTTTCGAGGTCGTTGCCCGTTCAAAATGTTCATTCCGTCGAAGCCAGACAAGTACGGTCTAAAAATAATCTGTTTGTATGATGCCAGGACTTTTTATTTTGTCTCAGGTATTCTGTACGTTGGTAAAGAGGGTAAGAGAAAAAAGGGTGATTTATCCTTACCGACTCAGTTTGTTCTAAGGCTCACAGAATCAGTCAAAGGGAGCAATCGAAATATAACTACTGACAACTGGTTCACCTCATTTGAGTTGTCAGAGGAATTATCTAACAGAAAACTCATGTTAGTTGGCACACTATGTAAAAATAAGCGAAAAATACCACCTTCTATGCTGTCAGCCGCTCCAGTTGGTTCTTCAAAATTCATCTGTCAAGACAACAAAATGATGGTCTCATTCAATCCCAAAAAGAATGAAAAAGGTTATCTTGTTGTCATTTATGCACCAAGAAGGAATAGTAAATAATGAGTCAAGCAAGCCAGAAATAATTGAATTCTATAACCTCACGAAAGGTTGGGTTGATGTGCTGGACAAACTTTGTCACGACAAAACCACCAAGAGGAAAACGAGACGGTGACCTCCGAGATACTTTTTCGGGATCTGGGATATCGCTGCTATCAACAGTTCTGTTTTGTTCAAATGGAATACAAATCTAGAGACTCTTTCGCCTCTAAAGCACGGACTGCTTTCCTAAAAAATTTAACTTTGGGTTTGACCAAACCCCTGATGGGAAGACTGCAAAATCCAAGACTTTCAAGGACTCTTCGTCAGACAATTGCCAAGCTCTTGGGAAAAAGGACGGAGCTACCCCCCAACAGACAAACCTCCTACAAATCAGAACCTCCAAAAGAAACTAAAAAGATGTTACCTTTGTGACCCCTCAACAGATAGAAAGGGGAACCTATTTTGCGCCAAATGCAATTCATGTGTGTGTGTGTGTGTGTGGGGAGCATAAAGAAGTATTATGTGTTAAATGTTTGACTGATGGTCCGGGTGATAGTGATACTAATGAATCAATGTGATTACCCTTTCGATTGACGGTCATTGACAGGAACTAGTCATTCCACTAGTTTACATTATTCGAATTTGATGATGAAGCCTGATTTATTTTATAGTACTTTTTTATTACCTATTATATTATAAAAAAATGTTTACAGAAAAAGTTTTTGTTCAATAATATTTTGCGTTATTTTTTCTTAGGTATGGGTGGTAATGCAATCAATGACCATCTACGTTTTCTCATCTGTGATAACGTGCAATTTTTTTAAAACAAGTTTGTTTTATTTTTTTATTTATAATTTTTTCACAAATTATTTTTGGGCAAGACTGTATGATGAAATCTATTGAAAAATTGACTACTACTGGGAACAAAGGTTAATATTATATAATAATGCTTGTAGTGCAATTATTTTTGCCAAAAACCCCAATTGGGTCGGATCCGACCGACTGTACCTTGTATGTCACCGCGCTCCACCGTACCGCCAGAGGATTAAGAATAGTATTGATTTTCTTGACTTGCAAGTACCAGCAAGATGAAGCTTCAGCTCATAAGACAAAATAACCAGCCTCTCAATGGCTGAGAAAGACTGCAGTTTTTTATTTAAGAAGAGTTAAACCAAATAAAATTAATTCAAAATGCATTTACACTTCAAAAATTTTCCAGTCAACTTAACTGCAAATGTTGTATTTTCACACTTCATAGATTGCAAAAACTTCTCTGGAAATAAAAAAAAAGTATAAATTTTTTTATAAAATTTTCACTATTTTCAATGACATTTTTCTAGTGATATTACAATAAAAATTTAGCAAAAACATTAAATGAAGGCTGTTATTGTTTGGGTGTGCACTTACATATACAGATTCACATACACATATATATAGTGTGTATACATATGTGTGTGTGTGTGTGTGAGAGAGAGAGAAAGACGGGTGCAAATATGCACGCACACGTACACACGCATATNGTATTACTTGAATTGTAAAGCATAATGTATTCCTGTAAATATTTCATGTAAATTTTCAACTGATTGGCAATATTTAAAATTAATTTCACTAACTTTTCTACTCTGTGAAGTCTTGGCCCCCTCAGAACAGAAATTCTGGCTACATCAATGGTTGCAACTGTAATTATGGAAGCATTTTGAAATGCCCTGGTGGGGAATGTTACCAGGAAGAGATTTTGGCATGCACATGTAGTTTTCTGAAACATGAATGATTTGCCTGATTAATGCAGCACAGGTGGTAGTCAGAAGTGATGTATCGTAGCTATTACATAAATTGCATCATTGACACTAACAAAATGCAAGATAGTTCTGGGTGGATGGAAATTTACCTCTTCATAAAGACCACCTGAAACCATGCCTGTGTTGCAATTTTGTTGTGTTCCAACATCTTGCGACTGAACTTGCACTCTAACATTTTTTTAGTTGTCTGTTGTAGGCCTACCCAGAAGGGATGCAGGTGGGTTGAGTCCGCTCTAGGCCCTCATAAGATGTAGGAATAAAACAACAGTACCCAGTTATGATTAATTAAAATACCTACACAAATTACTCATGTTGATCCCCTCATTTTCCAAGACACTGTTTTATAACTCTACACTGCAGTCGCATTAGCTTGTAATGTAATTTTGAATTTATTGAAAAACAATGAATCGCCAGGGATTGGGAACCCAAATACTGTTGGGTTTGCCCCAGGAGCACAGGTATATAAAATACTTAAATTACATATGTAGTAACAGTGTTTCATTACTACTTCAAAATTAATTTTAACATTTTTGTAAATGTAAACTGTCTTTTTTCAAGCACACATGGGCACAGAGATTACTTAAAACTACACAATTTTGTTTTATTTAGTACAGTTTTATCAGATCAATAAAAATGTAGTTGAAGGTTTACGGCTGCTTCTTGTTGACTTAATGTTATGAGAGGTGTGAAAATTACAGAATTGTTTGGAGGGAGGGGGATTGCATGAGTGTCGGTTATCAATGCATATTTAGTAAATATTGTCTTGTTCATGTTATCAGCCAAAACTTATGCCACTGAAACCATTATAATAATGATGCGAATAATAAATAATTATAATTAATAATTTTTATTTTATAAATTTAAGCAGATGGAATATGGTAGTTTTAACTGATAAATATTTTTGTCCATCTCTCATCCACTATACAGACTGAGCATAAGAGAGTACCCCAACTTTGAAGGTCTGTAATATCAAAACCAAACAATCTACAACCTTGATTGACGAATCAAATGAACCATGGAATCGTGAAGTTGGTTTACCATACATTCATAAACGTTCAATGTGACCATGAGCGGCCCGAACAACATCTACGCGATAATCAAACTCATTCCACACTCTTGTTACCATGTCCGGTGTTACGGTTTGGATGGGTTCGTAACTCTTGGTTTGAGGTGGTGAGGGGGTAGCGAGCTCGCAATTCGACACCTCAATGTGAAGGGAACGGTCTGATGTTTCCTTTATGGTGCGCCACCCTATTGGCACCTAACTGTACAAGACGCTGCAGCAACACTGGATTGGCCGAGGAGCAGCTGGTGACCAGACTCTTCATCACTGGCCCCCAAGAAGCCCGGATCTTACCCTGTGCGATTTTATTCTATGGGGGTACATAAAGGATCTAGTGTTTCGTCCACCATTGCCGGCAAACATTGATGGCCTTAAAACGAGAATTATGGACGTCATCCAAACAGTAACACCGGACATGCTAACAAGAGTGTGCAATGAGTTTGGTTATCGCGTAGAAGTCGTTCGGTCCGCTCGTGGTGGTCACATTGAACATTTATGAACGTATGGTAAACAAAGTTCACGGTTCCACGGTTCATTTGATTGGTCAATCAAGGTTGTAAGTTGTTTGGTTTTGATATTATAGACCTTAAAATTTGGTGTATTCTTTTATACTCAACCTGTACTTCATGTTAAAACCAATGTCTATTACATTTTTTGTAAAATAAAAATGTTTGTGCTGTGAGCTTTGCAGGTAGTGGTAGTAAAGTTGCTTTTTATTGGAATTTTGCTGATTTCCCACATGGATATGTTAAAATTTTGGGATTAAATTAAAATTTCAGTCATACAGATATTTGAAAGAAGTTTTATTAAAGGTTCAGAAATTTGCTCAATGCACTGTGTTCTCACTTTGGGTCTTTCCTCTTACTTCCCATGTCTTGACAAAGTGATACATTTTTGACATGGTTCTGCAGGGAGGTTAATAAGTGGATGTTCCAATGGCAAGGGGTGTTTTTTTGGTGTGTTTTCAAATCCTAAGTATGCTGAATTTCTCCAAGCTGCCCTGAAATTGCAAGTTTGTTATGTAGGTAATGCTGGCTTTGTGCTAGTGCCACCCACAGCATAGATAGGTTGTTGCCCTAATTTTTATTTTCATAGTTGCTCTGCACATGTTTTGCAGGTTTATTTATTAATGTCTTAAGTTTAGTGGCAAAGTTAAGGCACTTAACCACTGCAGCATTATTACAGAAATTTATATGAACAGCATCAAAACAGAAAACGTTTATGATTAACCTGAAAACTTCTATTGTTTCACACATAACTATGATTCTTAACATAAGAAAAGCTCTTAATTTAACTTTACTGCAGAAAGTTGTGCACAAAACCTGTGTTAAACAAAACAAAGAAGTAGAAAATGGAAGATAAATTAAACATGGAACAGTGACTTCTATTGGAAATATAAAAGAAGAGTAGTCTTATTATCCATGAGAATTAATTAGTAATTATTGGAGGAAATAATTAAAACAGAATTGTTTTTTACGTGACTGATAGTCCAAAGTAGGTATTTTAATCTTTTGATGGTGATCTTTGATAGATTGTGAATACAATAGTTATTTGTTTTGTGCAGATAAATTTACTGATAAGATTGTAACTAATTTATGTTTCTTGGGAAATAGTAGTAGACTGAGAGTTTCTAAATGTTTAAATGACCTTGAGTGCCAAGCAGTTGGTTGAACTCTGCAGATGATAACTTTTTATTCATTTTGAATATCTTAGTATGTTGGCCTGGACATGTTAGTAGTAGAAGCTTCCCTTCTCTTTGTATTGCTTTTTGTAAATCAGTATTTGTGTAACATGCTGTTGTTTAAGCAATCAAGCAAATGCATTGACAAAGATTTGTTTATGTGGGTGGGGTTTTGTCCTACTTGACATAAATATATGCACAACTGTGAAATCACACATGGCTGATAGTGATTTGTAATCAAATTGGCAAGTTGAAGTCCATGCATACATAATATTTGTGGCCTCAAAATAAAATGCCTGATGGACAGTTGATTTAGGACATTCAAATGAGATCTCTATTTGGATATGCATTTTCAGATCTGTTAATTGGTCAATGAGTTATTTGACACGTTCTGGAAAACTCATAGCCAATAAGAAATATGCAGCGAAATGCAGGTCCAATTATTGCCTTCCACTATGACATCAAGCAGCAACTGGTCGCTTGATATCTGCATGATTGTGCATGAGATTGATTAGTCTATCCTAGGGGTCAATGAAGTTACAAATATTTAAGGTCCCTATTTGAAACAGACAAAGCTCTTAGAAAATAGTTTTGAATGTTGAAAATTTAAACAATGCTGAGTAGTTACTTAACCAACATTTGATGCATCTTGACTGTTTTAAATAATTTGTAGCTAGAGATCTTCACTTTTTTAATTAGTTTACTTTACGCACACTTTCTCTTGCAAACAAATTTGTTAATGTTACAAACTCATTTACAATTAACAATTAATATTCAGCAATATTGTTACATGCAGCTGTTCCACACCCTTTCCGGTTCTCTTTCCCTTGAGTGGGTGAAGCACAGTTCTCCAAGGGTAACTTGAGAAGAGCACACAGTGTTACAAATGGGCCACTATGTAATGCTAACATGTACCACGATAGGGCTATCGGGACTGATGCCATTCTCATCCCTGGAAGATTGAATGTCTTGGATAGTTGCTGTGCAAATTTTCTGGTCACCACTCTACCTCCCTCTCTGCACGATGCAAGATGCGAAGAACATTCTGAGATAGGTCAGTTCAGTGACATCAGCTGCGGTGTGCCTCTATGTAGAAATTCTGGAGTCTTGTACAGCAGTTAGCGCCAGGTGTGTGGAACCATCAGAATTACGAGTGACAACGCAGTAACCAGCTAGTGTGAGAGCATCGGGAGAGTGGGGAGTGAGACTGTCTGGCTAGACTGTGAGAAAGTGTTACTTGATGTGTGAGTGGCAGGCATTTGGAATAATGGCAATAGATATTTTGATAGTATGTACCTTTTACATGCATACGGAACTGTGCAGGAAATGAGATACAAAATTGTGCGCACATAAATATATTCAATTTATGTTGTTTGAATACGTGTTCCTAGGGCCACCCATTTTTCACTAAAAGATTCCTCAATTAGTTTTACTCCAAAAAACGTCAGTTCAGAACCAGTATTGCGATTGCATGATTTTAACTTCCACGTTTCCACTTACGTTTTATTGTTATTCCACGTGAACTGTACAATTTCCTGTGATAAAAAATATTCTATCTCCTATTCCAGGATCTAAAGTACCTACATACCAAATTTCATCAAAATCCGTTTGGCCGTTATGGAACTGAGTGGTAACAAACATACACACAGACTTTTGGGTTTATAATATTAGTAGGATTGATTGGTAGTAATCCCATTCCCCCAAACATACCAGTGGTAGGGGGTTTTTTGGGGGGGGGGGGTGAGCTTTGAAATTGCAAATGGGAATGTTGGTTGGATAAGGTATCGTTGGATAGATCGTCTAAAATGAAACAACATGTACTAAGAAACTTTTGTTCCGACGTGCATAGTTTACGCACAATAAAGTAAATCATCTAAGCATATGGTTTGTGATATGCGTAGTTTACACACAATGAAAATTGATCGCAAATTTGGTTTTCTTACTACAATCAAAAAGAAATCAACGAAACGTGTTGTTTTTCTGGCGTGCATACCTAGTGTACGTACAATCAAAAGGACGTCGGGTGTACTGTTAATACCGATATGGTGTGAGAGAACTACAGTGAACTGGGAACACTCATTCGCACACAGCACTCATCATAAGTGTTCTAAATGTTGACCATCCTGTATCAGACACGACTCTGCTCTCCGTCTTACATTCGCGGATGCTCGGCGGACTTCAGTACTGATGACAGATTCACATATTGCTCTGATTCTGTCATTCATGGAATGTAAAACGAATGACTGTCTCAGTTAACATGCATGCAAAACCTGCAGTTCCTGTAAGTGGTAGATTGCTTATCTGCTTGCTGCTTAGTGCTACCTTATTCTCCGAGTTTGTTCAGAAACAGTCTAATATTAACAGTTAAGTTTATCCAATTATCATTGGTTGTGCGTAAATTATGCACGTCAGATACACAATGTGCGCCATTACAGTATTGCCGGTTGGAGTGTGAGACTCGCTTTGATACTAGCAGTGACCTGTGCCTTACTGCATGGACTCATGCAGTAGGTATTAGACTGTTTCTGAGAAAAAGCGGAGAACAATACAGCACTACGCAGCAAGCAGATAAGTCACTTAGAGATATGTCACAAGCAGATTACCACTTAGAGGAACTGCAGGCTTTGCATGCATGTTAACTGACAATCGAAACGTCGTTCATAGCGAATCCTCACTGATTATTGTTTACATCCGTACCATGTACAGCTGCACCAAGAACTTGGGGCTACATTCAAGAGTAATGGTGACATTAACATACATAATGCCCATTACTGGTCTGCAGTCAAACCACATTGGCTCCATCAAGTGGATAACCAACATATGTGGAGCCTTAATACTTTGTTTGGCCTTCTCGGACATCGTGTCATAGGACCATATTTTTTTGTAGAGAAATTGAATGTTGCAGCGTATGCAGACTTCCTAAAGAATATTTTGTATCAGCTGATCGAAGATGTTCCTCTCGCTCTGAGATTAACACTGTGGCTTCAACAGGATGACTGTCCTGCTCACTTTTCATGCAGAGCTCAGCTAGTTGCTGACATGTTATTCCCCAGATGGTGGATTGGACGAATGGGTCCTGTATCTTGGCCACCACGTTATCCAGACTTGTCCCCAAATGATTTCTTTTTGTGGAGGAGAATTTAAAACATTGTCTATTGCGTGCGTCCAACAACGAGGAAAGACAGAAACAGAGCAGCATGTGGATCTCTCAGCTGTGCTGAGGTCCGCAGAGCAACCACGAACGTAAGAAGGAGAGCAGAGTCGTGTCTGATACAGGACGGTCAACATTTTGAACACTTATGAAGAGTAATGTGTGCAAATGAGTGTTCCCAGTTCCCTGTTCACTGTAGTTCTCTCACACCATACCAAAATTTACAGTACACCCAACATCATTTTGATTGTACATAAACTAGGTATGCACACCAGAAAAACAACATGTTTCATTGATTTCCATTTGATTGTTGTAAGAATAAAAATAGTTTTCATTCAGTTTCATTGTGCGTAAACTATGCACATCACAAACCATATGCTTAAATTATTTATTTTATTGTGCGTAAACTATGCACATCAGAAAACAGCTGTCTTTGTAAATGCTGTTTTCCTTAAGACAATCTATCCAACGATACCATATATGACCCCTGTTCCCATTTGCAATTTCAAAACTCAC